>SMGT01000006.1:219625-234163 GCA_004794575.1 Lanistes nyassanus | reverse complement strand
GGGGTGCATGCACGTGCGCTGCTTGTGTATGTGCCTGTGTGTTTCCATAGGTGCATCTGTGTGCATTTGCATGTGTGTGTGTGCCTCTGTGAGGGAGAGAGGCCACAGACAGTCATTTGGGAGTTAAGCTGGCAGTGTTTTTCAAGCATTTGGGGCAGCAAAAATTCTGACTTAAGTGAGAGTAAGGTACCACCAAGACAGTGAGACTCAAAGATTATGAGTTCACACCTTGTCTCCGACAACATATTTATACAAAGGATATGTCAGCTCCGGACAGGATTCTATACCCTGACATGCAAATGTTTTATGAATCAAAGTTAAAGAGGGATGTGTGGCTTGAGGAAGCTTAATGGTAATGAGCAATCAGTTGCTGAAAGTTCTGTTATATGTTTCATTGATTTCGTAACTTGTAAAATCGGAGTGGGAAGATCTTGTTATAATTTTTGATTGTATTTGTTTATTCTTATTGTGTGTTGGATTATCAGATATCAGGATCCCTCGATCAGAGCCAACATACAAGGAGCTGAATGACTGCTCTGTTGACTTGAAGTGTATTCTTGGTCGCATCCCTGAACAGATATATGACCGCAAACAGTTTTTGGAAACTATCAAGTGAGTCAGACTGGAAGTAAGAAAAATGCTGTCTTACTTCTGACAGTGTTAATCCCATCACTTTGGCCTTCACCACCATTATTATTATTATTGCTGTTAGTTATGAATCCCAGAGAAATTGAAAACTCTGAGATGATAACTGACGTATGTTTCTCAAGTTTGATCTTCACATGTTTCCTTCTAGGGAAATTGCTAGCTCCATCAAAACCTTGCTGGATGCAGTCAATAAAGTGATAGCAGAAATGCCACCGCACATGGTCGAGAATGGTACAAAACAGGTACAGAAATGGGATCTTTAATTCTGAATACACACACCGTCATATACATGTGTGAAGTTTGTGTGCGTCCTCACGCGTGTTCGCACACTTGTGCATGTGCATGTATGAAGATGGTAGTTATTTCCTGTAAAGTTCTCATGGCGTGACTGATTTTTTTAATTGAAAGACATTATATCTTGCTTGGGAGGGGAAGGGGGGAATCTAGGCCACAAATATCTTCACTCAGTGATTGTGCAGTTCTGCCTTTTCACTTGACAGGCATTAGAAGACCGGAAAAAGGAGTTTGTACGATACTCCAAAAAATTCAGCAATACGTTGAAAGAATATTTCCGAGACACAAGTCTGTGAGTATTGAAAATCAGCAATTGTTCATGGTCATCAGGTTTAAGAAAAGAAATTTTCAGACAATTTGGGCTTGGTTTTGTTTGGGTGATTTTTTTTTATTTTTAATTTTTTTAAAAACTGGATTTTGGGTTTGCTGCATTTATTGAATGGGGTCTTGCACTTTTTATGATGAGAAGGTTTCAGAGGAGGGGAGCACAGAAAAAACTAATTGAGGCTTGTGAAATTTTCATGATAACTTTCCCGATATTTTAGCTGTGTTTTTCATACTTGTACTTCTCCAGTTGATTAATTTCTTAACGTCAAGTCAGCAGTAAATTCTACATACTGACATTTGGAGGTGGGGGGGGGGGAGACGGGGAGAGGATGACTGGGGAAGAGGAAGTCAGAGGTGGTTGTAGCGCCCCCCCCCCCAACAGCCCAGTGAACAGGAGCCACTTGAGAGGAAGTACATGTGGTGAAAGTGGGTTCCACACCCAAAAGCCTTTTATCAGTAACAAGCAGGCAGTACTACTATGGCACAGGCCCCCACTGATTCTCTCTTGGTTATGTTTATTTAGAGCAAGTCTTCTGTGCAGAAACCTGTGCTTTTCGTTACCCTATGTCCCTATGACCCTGTGTCCTCCCTTCCGGTGATAACTACCAGGATAAAAGAATAGCAAAGCAGGAAGATATGCATCTTCATATTTTTTAGTTAGCTTTTCTCCCTTGTCTGTGCAGAAACCAGAGTGTTTTTCTGAGTGCTAACCACCTTATCCACCAGACCAACCTTATTCTGAAGACCGTTCGCCAAGATGTTTGCTGAAGACTTTGACTGGCAAGTGTGCTCCAAGTCAGGAAGCTGCCAGATGCACAGAGGTCTGCCACGTAGAACCGAGTGGCTGGTGTTGCACTTGGGCATGAACTGCAGTGTTGTGTTCTCACCAACAACATGCTAAACAGATTGACTGCAGCGGAGGCTTCCTGTCCCCATAATTGTATCAAGACAAGAATATGTAACAGGAGTTCACCTGTTCGTCTGTCTCATCTTGACATATTTATGAGAGGCGGCCATTCTTTTTTTAAAAACCACTTTGAAACATATCTTCTCGGCATTTGGATGCTGACACCATGCAAGGGGGTTCTCTTTGGGTGGCTGGGGTGGGCTGGGAGTTGAAAATGCTTCCCGTGCTGTCGGTTGTACAGGTTATTTTTTCACCCATCAGCCAACAGGCATGCACTACGCTTTGGTTTCTTTCTAGCTAGCTTATAAATTTTCAAGATTTCAGCTGTGTCCAAGAATATTTAGTGTTACTGATTGTAAGTTGTTGCTTTTTATTGGGGATGAGGGGGTGGGTTTTTTCTTTTTCCTTTTTTTGGAGAAGGGGGAGGGGTCTTGGTATTTGAGATTTTTAGAGCTTGGGGGATGTAAGAAAATTGTGTATATGCTGAGCAGTAGTTTTCTTCGGCTTGAAAAACAGGTGCATGGTATGTACCCCTTTTTGGGGTTTTGTCAAAACAAAATGTAGACCATATACTGTGCTTGAAGAAGGAAGCATTGTCCTGTTACACACTCATTGCTGCTTGCGGAGTGTGAAAACTTCAGAATAACGATCGTAAGTTGTCGTTAGAAAAAAAGGGAAGATCGTGTAAAATGAGAAGACAGAAAGATAACTGCAGATTTTTTTTTCCAAAAAGACTTAAGCTAATTATTTCATGACCCTTGTCTGCTTGCACAGAACATGTGCCTGTGGTCTGCAAATGACTAACAAAACAGATATGGTGAAACCCATCTGCAGCAGCCCCTTAAACTGGGGACCATCTCACTGATAGGGACATTTTAGCCTGGCGCCATTCTATTTTCAACACAAACCCACATTAAACAGGTGGCCACACTGTCTAATGCAAACAGCGGACTGCGGTTATTGGTCCGGATTGCAATTTCTACCTGTCCACTGCGCACATTGTTGATCTGCAAAAAGTTTTATTTCCAGTGGACATCGTCTGCTGCACAGTTTTGTGTTTCCCTGGTCATGTCATGAGCATGTGAGATGAGAGTTCATCATAGACCTATAATAGGAAACAGACTTTTCTTTCATGTGTGTTTGTAGTTTTCTGTGATGCCACCGTTTCAAAACTGAACATGAAGCTCTAATGCGAGAGTAGGAGAGTGGCAGCCGATCAACACAGAAGATTGTCAAAAGAAGGAAGACCCCTTGTGTAGCACTGAACAGCCGGTCAAAAATCTGTTTGTCAGTGGTTGAATGATCCAGGAAAGCAGAATGTTTGATCGCAGTTTATCAATCATTGTTCTACAAAATGCATTTTAAAGCTTACCCCCTACCTCCTAAAAAAAAGATATTGTTGTTGACAATTTAGTGCCCAATCTATTCGGTTTTTTCTTGCCAATATTTTTTGGATGCCTGTGTTACACCTTCCACAGTTCCTTCTGTCTGTTCAGACCTGAAATATTGTCAAGCCCACAAAAGATATAGTTTTACCTAGGCGTTTGTATAAGCATACCTTTTGATCATTCGTCATGTAGACCCTCGGTGAAAGCAAGGGCCACCTGTCTCAGAGGCAGGTAGACACTTTCAAGTGGTCCCAAGAATGTCTCTGCAGAGAGGTTTCACTGTACTTGAACAGTTGTGGAAGATCTCGTTCTGTCCTACACTGTAGTCTGTAGTCATGGAAGATAGGCATCTGTCTTGTAGCTTGCTGTTTTGTTGGTTTTTTTTAACAGTTCATGGTGTTGTGAAATATATTTTGGCAGAAACTGTTAGTAGCTGAAGAAAGGAGATTCACATTCCATGATCTAATATTTCAGCCTGGCTTTAAACCAAGACTCACCAGGCCTTTTAACATTGTTTTATGTACAACTTTTCCAAAAATAGAATGAAAAGGTTTGTCATAGCAAACTGGGTTATCTGTCCCTAGTTGCATGGACAAGGTAGATTTTCGATCGAAGTGTTCTTCACACTTCCTCACTAGGACCACATTGTAATTTGTATTGCAACTTTGAAAAGTGACGTACACAGGATGGCGACATGCAAGCAGATAATTCTGAAAGTGCATCCCATCAATGTGTACAAATAATGTATATGTATAATTATGTACAATGTATACAATGGATGTAAGATTTCAAAATAAGAAACACTGAAGATTTTATTTTGGATTCTATTTGCAGATTGTGGGATTTGTCTCATAAAGTAGTTGAGTAGTAATCAGAAATTATCATCCTGCAGGGCTACAGTAAGCTTTTGGATTCGACAAACTTCCTTTTTGCCCCCATCATATTACAAGTTTAATATGCGGTTTCCTATCTTTAACTGTTTGATGCTGGCAATTATCTCCCCCTCGTTCTTGCCAGCACTAGCTGTTTTAGACACTTAAAAAAATTTCTGTTTGCCTGTTCATTTGATATTAAAAATGTTTAAAGGCATTGCAGTTTATCGGCGGCAGTAGATATTCCAGTAATCCATCTTAGCAGTTCGCACACGGAGAACAGTCACAACATTGCACGCTCCTACTAAGTCCATTTTTACTATGGTGGAAAGTTTCTTGATACTTGTATTTCTTAGGATCCAGAGTAACCAACAATATTTTTCTCTCGTGTCGCATATTCCACATTGCTACTATCCAAAACATGACATGTGCTTCCTTCCGAACACTAGCACTTCCAATGCCCAGCACATTTTTCATTTTTAATGTATTTTCAGTGTAGATCCAGAACATGCTAAACACACACACACAAAGAAAGAAATGAAACAAAGTTTAGCAGACGGTATTCACAAGTTATTCCCGTATTGTAAGCTGCTTTCCATCAAATGTGGTACTTTTTCCAGTTTAGATCAGGCACCATGGCAGACACTGTGTACCATACATGTATCAGAACTGGATCAAAGAGTTAATTTCCCTTCCCATATCTGGAAGAGCAGTGGGCTGGCTGGTGCCCCTGAAGGGTGCCTAGTTGAAACTATTTTATTGTACAGGGGTTCTGTATGTGATTGTAAACAATTATGAGGGCAGTAGAATGTTTTGTCTTTGGTGCAAGATGTTATGCCAAAGAAAACTATTTTTGGGAGTTGGCCAAACGATTTTTTTGCACCCAGTGCTCCTAAGATGTTGGCATCCAAGTTGTTGGATTGGCTGTACACAATACTTACAGTTGCGCAAATGTAATTAATTTGATCACAATTTCAAATGGTGTTTTCTAAAGTGTCTGTTGAGAATTGTCTGAATGTACACTGGGGGGGGGGGGGGGGGGGGGGGATACTAAAATATTATCCATCAACACAGCAATTAGGATATATGAAAAAGTAGAAGCACTGCTCTGCTTCTCCCGCCACTGATGAATGTTTTCAGAACTATATTATACGCATGCGCAACTTACCATGGCAAACTAACAGTTAGGGAATCTGTCGGAGAGACCTAATAAATAAGAAGCCCACTCCATATTGCATGGAGAATGGTTTAATATTGGGAACCCTGACATCATCATTCACACGAATATGTAATGTTCTCCTTAGACTTTTGGAACAGTGCATCTCCTTTTCCATTGTCGGGCATTTACCGACCATACTTGTGGTCTGGCACAACTGAACCAACTAATTTCTTGGTAATACTTGGACTTAAAACATAAAATGGCTCATTTTATGACCGAAGGGATCAACTACAGAAATGAGAAAATCCTATTTCTTTGCCATGGTAAGAAAGGGTTTCAGACCTTGTGGTGGAGCAAGTGGGAAGAAGCCACACTGTACAACCTAAATCAGGAACGTTCACAAAGAAAACAAAACTACTGATTTATAGTTTCTCATATAATTTTCATTTCATTATTATTTAATACCATAGCCATATGCAGACAACTGTTAGAGATACTGTTATTTTTCAAATAACTTAGTACCTGCTTGCTGTAAGAACGAAGAATTTCTACTTTTTCGTACATTTCACCCTGGAAATGACTTGCCAGCCCCTTTCACTGCAAACTGTTTCCGGATATGCAAGAAAGGTTGGGCGAGAGAAAACAAATGACAGCATCATCTCTGTAATCCGAAACACAAAGTACAAATCAGTTTGGAGTTTGCATAAACAAGTCCACCTGCTTCCGTCTTTCACTCATTACAAGGAACTTGAGTGTCCAATCCTTTGGAGTTTTTAACGACAACCTTTTTTCTTTCCACTTGTATGGTGGACTCAAGATAGAAGGTTCATTAACAAGTACTGAGCAAATTTATTTTCATCAGCAGCCTGATGACAGGCTTTTATGGACCAAAGACATGAACTACCATATCTGTGTTCAGGTGATGCCATAAGAACCATTTCACATACATGCATATCCTGCTGTATGTGCAATGTTTGTCAAATAAGTCATTCATGAGACTACAGGTAGCCAAGACTGACCTCAAGTGATTCAACAGTCTGTGTAAAACATGCAAGTGAAAGCAATTTATGTGGCATTGCCTTTAATCTGAATTTTGCGGATTGAAAAGAAACTCCTATGAGCATAACAACAGATGTAAGAGCTTCACTCTTGACAGCAAACAGAAAGCTGGGCTAAACTGAAAATGAGCGACAGAAGATACTTGGGTCGGTAGTTGAGGGGTGGGGGAAGGAGGGGGAGAGACTTGACATAATGCAGAACATTTTTAAACATCCAACCAGGTCATCCCACAATACAAGTAGCAGCATGCAAACAAAGTTTCCACATTTATACACTGTGCTATGAAAATATTATGTCGGAGTATGTCCAGTCAATTTATGTACAATTCACATGCTGTCTACTAAAGCTTGCAAAAGAAAACAAGGTAACTGATAAACGTTGATGTCTGAAAAGCTGCCTTGAGCCTCCGGATAAGAAGTGCACACATAAGCAAAATGAAATACCTTCCACTAATCTATTGGGAACTTTGTTCAGCTGTTTACCAAAGCAAAGACTTTTCCCACAACAACACGAGGCTGGCAGCTGACAGAACTGTGGGCTGAATTTTCGATAATGAAATAAACTAAAATTATGTTATGTTTCCCAGCTGTATGTGTAGCTGTAAGCTTATGCATAACATTTTCAACTGTGATTCCAGTTGGTTCTTGCTTCAGGAAGCAAACAGAATGAAATCTGTTGGTAATTTACTGCTTTTTGCCATGTAGTTCTATGGTTATATTAGCATTAAATTGGCTGAGTGCCGACTCCCAGCATCTAACTGACTTCTTTAAAAATGACATCAAATTGATTGCCTACATAACTGGCTTACAGGCATGGTGGCAAAATCATAGTATGTAACAAGTCAGTTTTACGAAAACCCATTACATACAGACTTACTGGCAGTTGCTTCTCCATAAATGTTAGAGCTCATAATGATAATAAGTTTACATGTAAAGTAAAAAAAAAACCATAACAGTTGATACTTGTGCCAGCACACCTGTGTACAACAAAGCATGGTTAAACCATGATCACGAAGAACGCATCACAAATTTCACAGTGAACTAGTATCACAAATTCTGCAGTGAAACGTGAAAATATTCAGCATGTATGCACAAGAATCTTATAACCAGTGGACTAAGGAAACAAAATCCTCAGCACTGAATTGGATTCTTTTAACAAAGTGAAGATAGCATATAATTATTATAAAAAAGACCAGAAGATACCACACACAAAAAAACTTTCTTAACTCTGTGCTATCACTTCTATGTGTTTCTATTATTATGCTCTTCAGTCTGACCTCGAATGTTCAGGTAGAGGTTTAAGTGATGAGAATCCAGCAAATTTCTCGTAAAAATATATAGGTGGTTCATGATAAGGGTTTATTCTCAAGCAGTCACCAACGAACCATTTTTTTAATCCAATTTTTTTTCCTGTGCAGTTATCACTCCGTAACATGTTTCTTTTAAAGCCCTAGAACAAACTTTTGCTTTGGGAATATGATAAACTTTCAACAAAATGAAAATGAAGACATTATGTTTCTTAAGTGCTGGAGTGACAGACACATTAAGGAAGGGAACAGAACCAACGATTAAAATGCTGCCAGCAATGAGGTACAAGGAGTTTACTTCCATAATATTTTTCCCACACAGGGCTTGATATCTGCAATCATTCACTGATGATAAACCCAATCAAAAATGTGTGTGGTGAACTGATTAAAGCACTGATAGACTAATTCTGTAGGAACACAATGCACCACCAGGCTAGGCTGTCTTTTATAAAATATGTGTCGATACAGCCCATTCTAATTATGGACACTTGAACATCCTTCAGCAGGATGACTTCAGAAACTGGAAGTTGTTCCATAGTAAATCACAGTTTTCAATGCATTTCAGATCGACCAGTGACCACTAAGGTAATCTTTTGCATCATTTTGTGGACTAGAAGACAAAGTATATCGGAAACTTAAAATATTACTATTTTATTGCTTGGCAGCACATAACCCATGTACAATATTATTGAAAATATCAGACTGGTTTTTCAAACATTTCAGGACATGGTCACTCTCTTCTGTCTTTGCTTTTCACTTTTTTCCTGAAGGGAAAAGGTATTTATCTTCATTATATTTAGCATTCATACAGGATTACAAATTTTTTCAAGCCACGACTCTTCCAGGAAGAGATCTTATTAACGAGATTCGGTCAGTTTAACCCAGATTCAGTCTGTGACTGAAGGGGGATTCAATGCAAATCATATGATGCATTGTATTAAGGATTTTGTTGGAGTCATTCTTCCATTCAACCCCCGCCCCCCCTCCCCCCCAAAAAAACAACCCCAACAACCCAAACTATACACATCCAGTCTACACGTTGCATACGTGTAGCAAGTCTGCTCTTACACCATGCAGGATGGTCATTGGAGCAGACACGTTCATGCTGAACTGCTGTCTGCAATTTAATTTTTTTAACATTTGGTTCTGTGCACCATAAGCTTTTTACATGGTTGAGGAACCTGCTAAATGTACATTTGTTTAGACATTGTTTACTTGAAAGGTTGTGTGATCTAGGTTTGACAGGGTATCAAATATACTGTAGTCTGTATGGCTAGATTGGTTTATGCGATTTATCCTCTGAACTTTAACAAAAAGAAATGTATATAAGACACAATACTTTACAAAAGATAATGTGAACAACCTATCTGTCGCTCCGACACACACAACCAGTACATGTGCACATGTAAAAGCGAACAGCATGATGTAGGAACAAATTCTGACAAAACCAAAAACTGGATGAAACTCAGGCTTAAAATATGGTTGGCTGTGTGACACCTAAGATTGTAAAATCTGTTTCTTAAAATGAAAGCAACGCCTATGGCTTTACCACTCTGGAACTCAACCAGTACGTAACATGACAATCCCCCACCACACCAAACTTTTCAACATCAACCACACATACCTGCAAGAAAAAATACAGAAAAGTAATTTTTATTCTTCTCTTTATGCTTAAACAGCATGACAAAGAGGTAATATGGTGAAGACAACATCTGTTAACATCTCAAAAAATGTCTTTTCTTCATGGGGAATCACTGATCCCACACTTGGTGTGTTCCCACTTCCAGGGCCAGGCTGCATGGGAGTTTGTATTCCTGGTATACTCCTAAACTCTGTCATGTAAGATCATGCAAGAAACAGGATGGCAGTGTTGGCAGTGCAGGTACGACCACTCATGCAGTCTGGCCCTAGTTGAGAAGCTGACTCCCAGGAAGGTGTTATCTACAGTTCTGCACCAGTCTGCCATTACCAACCCAAGCCAGGGACAAGTTCAAGAACTCAAACTCACTTTCAGTGCATGTCAGTGCTTCTACCATATGGCACACAGGTTTAATTAAGCTGTTTAACCAATCTGAACATGAAAGAATTCAACAGATGGAGACATTTCTGACAAGTAAGATTGTCCCAAAACCTTAATGTAAGGTTATTGTCCAAAGGCTCTTCAGTCTCAAAACGCAAAGCACGCAAGTACACCTCACTTCCCACTCTTCTCTCAAACATGCATCTGCTGCACTGCAGATTACTAGAGTCTGTGGCCGAGATATACTTGGAATCTGTAGCCTTCTTATCGTCTTCCCTAAATGGTTCTTGTAGAAATTGTTTCACCCAACCCATACCTCGAGCTCTCCCGCAACACGTGGCCCTCCAAAATCCTCTGACCTGGAGACTGTTTCATGGTTCATTGTGAGAAAATGGTAGATGACCAAACAATGAAAGTGTCACTGCTCTTTTAGTGGACAGGATTTTAGGAATTTTTTTTTTTTTGCTTGTGAGTGACAAAGACCTTGCAACTCACAAATTCTCAAAACTGGGGTTTATGTCTTCCACAGCTGCCAGACTCTGTAAGCCAATTCTTTGCACCACAATCACTTGGCACTCTGAAGCAGCCATCTTCTGGAATGGTTTCTGAAGAGTATTCTGCACCCCACATATCCTGCAAATCCAAATTACTACAAATAACAGAATTCAGGGGCCTTACTTTAAGAGTTTATGGAAGCAACAAGCAAATGTAAATCTTTTACCCTCTTCACGGCAGCTATGATCCCTGCAGTCAGAAAGACATAAAAAAGGGAGGACAAGAACATAAAAATAAAGCATTAAATAATTTCACTACATAATTATGCAGGTAATCCACCCCTCCCCACCCTTACCCCAAAAGGGCCACATCTCTCAAAACCAATCCCATTCCCAAACATGGGAATGCTTAATCTAACATGCTTACAAAATCTTACCACTGACAAGTGAATTCTGCCCGATACATACACAATCGTCATTCAACAAACAGATGTTCAGAATTCCATACTCTTAGTTATGAAATTTCTTCATTCAACATTTTTTTTCTCTTTGTATCTATTACTTTCATTAAAAAAATCTAACCAGTTCTGCTGTCTTGCAGCTTGTAAGAGAGCTGAAACTAGCAAAACAAGAACATCCACAGCTGAAAAGAAAGCCCCTGTATTTTCAAACGTTGTTTAACAAATCATATGATGCGCATTGGTTTAATGCACACTGGATTCAAGTATTTTGCAGTAAAATATTATGAAGTATTACTTCTGAAGAGCTGGCTTCTGCACATCAAGAGCCAGCGACACAAAATCTATAGTTCTGCAACGCAGGGCTGCGATTGCACTCATCACAAGGACTTATCACTCATTATCTTTCCATCAATATTTTGTGAAAGGAGCCTGTGGAATCAGAAACAGCAAATAACACAAGTGACGACAGTGTTTGTGTGGGGGTTTATGTGCATGTTTATGTGGATGTTTATGTGCATGAACCAAAGCATGAAATTCCCTTCACGTTGTGTTATTTGAATGGTTGTGCTGTTCTGCCTAATAGTGGTGTTTAAGAACAGACCTGGCACTCAATAGATCAGATCAAATTTGAAAATAAGAATGTTTAAAAAAAAACGTGAGGGTGGGGAAACGAAGCTTGACTGATGCTACATGGCTGAGACCATGCTTAAGGTACACTTTAGCACAGAGATTCTAGCTAAGTCAGGACCACTGTCTGCAAACCGTCCGCATTGTGAACTTCGACTTTCTTTGCTGATTTGGCTGTGTCCATCCAAATGTCTTTGAACACCCCGTTCGGTGATGTGCGCAAGTAACATCACAGGCCCCAATATCTGCAGGCAACAGTAGTATATGGGGGTTCATGGTGGACCGAGGAACATGGCAAACTTCTTGAGGTGAGCATGTAGGTGAATATCAGGTGCAATGCCATCACAAGAAAGGGTTGGTGGATTTACCCCGGGGTGGTACCTGCTGCTGGGCTGTGGTGCTCTGTATGGAGGAGAAAAGCAACTGTGGAAATCAATATAGTTTCTGAGCATCATTACAGGTGAAAATCTTTTCCTAACAAAAATAAGGAAAAAGATCTGCCTGCCTCTGCTCTGGTGCTAAGAACCCCTATTACATGCAATCTCTCTTGCACAATCAGTAGAATACAAAAGTGAAATTCATTTTTGCTCAGTTTTTCATATTTCATCAATGTGAGAGGTTCCAGAAATTTATCATCAACTGTATTTTAACTATAAGTGATGGAGTTGTTAAAAATTCCAGTGTGTACAAGACACACTGTTGCATTTAAAAACAAATATGCCTGGGTCAGAAACTTGAAAATAAGGAATTTCTTATGTTAAGGATGCAGAAATAAGGTTTTCTGCCAAATTAAAGAATGAGTTTCAGCTGTAAGTGATCACAGACATTCTACTAGTCAATGTTTCTCATACTTAACTGACTAAAAACACTCCCAATATTTTGGGTGAAGAGCGAACCCAATTATAACATTCAGTTATCCAAGTGCAGTAGCCATGGTTGACTGTGATACTGTATTGAGCAAGTTTATCAATTCTTATTTCTAGACACCTTAAACTAAAACAATTTTTCTATAATCTACTGCACCAAAGAGATTTCTGCTAATTACATTTGCTCACTGTGCACATTTTAATTTTCAATTAAAATAACAATGTCTTCAATAAAAGATGTTGATATGTATGACAAGATGACAGCAAACATGATGATGATGATTGGTTGGATTATTGCTGCTCAACGTCCTGCTGCAAACTAGGTGCATATCAGGATGGTGTGCCTTGGGACGTGCTGCCACCCTGGGACTGGTGTCCCAACACAGGCTTCAGTCCAACTCACTCACATACTGACACCGGGCCGACCAGTCCTGGTACTGTTCTCTATGGTGCCAGGCGTCTTGCAGGGCAGGTACTAGATTGTCAGTTTTTAAGTTTTTAATATGACTTGGTCGAGTGTGAACCATCGACCTCCCACCTTAGAAGCAGATGCCTTAACCGCTACACCTCTGAGGCAGTTTGACAACGGTGAGGTTAAAGCAATAACACAAAGCATTGAGAGCCCTCGTACAGTTTGAATCTTTAACTGTACTTCTATGTAGGATATCACTAATCTGTAAACTGAAACAGCAAAATAAAACGATCTTTACATTCCCTAATGAATTCCTGTAGGCTGCACATGACAAATTATCAGTATTCTGTTAAAGGGACTTCACAAAACTCACTTTTCAAGAACTTTTATGAACAGCTTGTATTTGTGGCATTTTATTGTCATCATTAAGGGGGGTTTTAAAAGGTGATGTACATATTCAGATTTTCTCAATGGTGAAAAATTTCAAATACTTAACATGGGCTGGTTAATATGGCCAAGAAGGCATCCTACACTCACTACTCTTGCCTGTTCTCTAAATACAAATGACCTCAAGACGCCTTCATGCAGTCTTTGTCTCATGAACCATGACACATTTCCAAAACTTTTTTCTAAAAAGTGTAATAGCGTAATCGAATGTATACTTACGGTTCCAATTTGTTTATGTATCTGTTGCTGGCTATTTAAAGTCCTTACACATAGAGGTTTCCTAGGTTGATTAAAAAGACATCAGCAGCATCGGTTATGTTATAAAGGAACTAGAGGAGGGGACAACATAATAGGTGTGTTTCAGAAAAGTGAGAGGGGACAGGTATCTGGGGAGAATTTCTCCTCACTCCCTGACAGCCACTGTAAGCAGATCTCACATTCAGGAAACAGAATGCACCCTAGACACAAGCTTCAAAGCCAGGATATTCTCTGTCCAGAAGTCAGTTACAAGACTTCTTGGGCCAATCCTCTACATAGTTTAGCTTCATTATGTACCAGTAAGGGATGTTGTATACTGTTTGACGTTAAAACCACAATGATGGCATCTCATGATACTGAAGGAGGGAGGGGGTGGAGGGGGGTAAGGGAGATGAGAGAGGTGATGAAGGGTATTTGCAGAAGAGGAATAAAGTACATGGACAAAAATCCCCATGGCCTGGCCTGTAAACAGAAGCCACTTACAGATAAAGTGGATGTGTGGGATGTGGAATTTGATCCCATCACCCTTTATGAAAGTAGCCAGCATGGATTACCGCTAAGCTATGGACTGTCTCAACAAGCAAGCTAAGGAATTCTCAACTATCTTCATCAGTCCAAACATGCTGCAGGCTTTAGAAATACATGCTAGCAGTAGTAGAGAGAATGTCATCTTAGCATATTTCTGACGTGCTTAACTTTTGGTTAGCGGGCTGAAGTGAAGGCAGGGCGAGGGAAGTGGGCAGAAGGTTAGTTTTAACTGGGAGGGGAAAAAAACTACATCATGCATGTGCCGATGCAAGTGTGTTGTGCAACGTGTGCAGGGATCAAGTGCATGCTGGTGTGTTTGTACTCAACAATCTGTATTAATATAAAATGCACACACATGGAAATGCGTTTATTTGCACCCTTGTGTACATAGCTCTGTATTACCCTCAAGGGCTTCGATAACTGCTTTTAGTTCAGGTCAAACAATCTTTGCCGGGGGGGGGGGGG
>SMGT01000006.1:208416-219607 GCA_004794575.1 Lanistes nyassanus | reverse complement strand
GTGTCCCTCTATGTCATTGGGACCATCTTATACCTTCCAAAACCATTAATATGCCATTTCTTTCTGGAAGCACACACCTCTTTTAACTGGACAGAAGAACAAGAACAGCAAGACACAAGCTTACCACAAGGATATGCATTAACCTCCAGTCACTCCCCCAGGTGACCAACCAACCAACCCACCCACCCACCCACCCATTTAGTTTAATGATTAAACAAATCAAAAAACTTCCTCCCTCTCTCTCTCCTCCCCTCCCCCTCTCTGGCTAAACACAGGCACACAACAAAATGCACATGCATATTAGAACAAACACTCAACAACATGTTATCTAGCATCTACATTTAATGCTTCTGTATTTCAGCTGAGATTAGTAGGTGTGAGTCTTGTTAATACAAACAGAAACATGAACAACACACATTTCTGCAAAGCCATTGTGGACGTATGTTAGTTTCAAGCTAATGCCAAATACAACAGCATACATGACTGTTTCAAAATTACAAGTGTTCCAAAAGTGACCTCACAAAGGTTAGGTGCAAGCATGTAAGCATTATGTTAAAAATCATGTTAATGCAATCTTTACAGCAGTCTTCAACCTTATCCAAGCAAACCAATGTTTATTTGAAAATAAAGGTAAGCCCATGGTAACTTTGGTAAGACATGACATGGACACATGCCTATGTACAAGTATGTGCAGACCCATTTGCTCTCTGTCTTACACCCACACCACACACATATCCACATGTATAAACACACAAATCCCAGTACAATGTATATGTACATATTCTACAGCGCTGATAACAGCTGATCTGATCAGATAGGACCATCACTGCAGAATTTTTGTGCTTCGTCTTTTCATGTTATAGGCAAAATCATGCTTTTCCAGTTGTATACATGTAAATTAATCGCTCATTGCTTTGTTCAATAACTGTGGAAACAAAAAGAATGACTGGAATAGAAGAGCTACCAGCTTACTGATTGGCTTTTTAATGTTAGTCTCACAAACCAAGGCTTTGGGGACAAAGTAAGACAACCCAATGTGGCTCTACTTCCAGTTATAAAGCATGGTATTTAAATCGGAAGTGAGATAATAACATCAGGTAATCATGTCCAAACAATAACCGCTATGCATTCAGGGAGCCTGCCCTCTGAACTTTGCGATGCTGAGCATTGGTAAGCATTTTTATCCCTCCAACCAGCCCCAGGACAAGATGAACAGCATGCAGTCAAGTTCAAACAAACAGGCCAAAAGACAGGCTGAACATAACACAAGCATAAAATTCAAGCAAATACCCGACACGATCATATTCTACAACTGACTGCAGTATGAAACTTTCAACAGGTGCCAAGACCAAATAACGATAACAAGCAAAAAAGCTGGCCAAGAGAACTCAGACTGCACATGCACGCACAAATGCATACTTGCACATTTTCGAAACACCTTCACCTTTGCCCCCAAGCTTAAGTTATAAACAGATTTTCTTGCACAGGAAAAGCCAGGATATCAGAAGCCAAATTAGGCAAGCATTTGACAGCCATTAGCACAAGAATCTAGCGTCTAAACCTAGCCAGCCAGAAACAGATAAGAGAGTCTGGTTGTTTATGCCATTTGGACTGTGCACACAACCATGCTGAGGACATTTGTCGCTCATAACTTTGGTGCAAGCTTTTGCTGAAATCCTATTCATTGCACATTATCGTGCACACCTGCTTCTGAAATGTGGAAAACAGTGATCGTGATCCTTTGCTTTATAAACCAAAAAAACATGCTGTACCTACCATATACGAGAAATGGGAGAAACTGCCCTGTTCAAAGGATTTCTGATCAGTCTCTACAGAATAAGCTAAGTGCTCTTCATTAATAAAGGAACATAAAATCAGCAGTTAACTTAGACGAAATAATTCTTATTAATATCTCAACCAGAGCTCTCTTGTTCTATGCAGACTGCAGCACACATAACCATGATGGACAAGATCTCGACCCCCAACATCACAATTTATGCCCATGAAAAATACATCTCCTTGCAGGCCGACCAACAACAAGCTGACACAACAATTTCTGAATACGACAGTCACAAGCACACTTAGGGCAGACCAAAAGGCGAAGACGACATCTGGCTATTTGCGTGCGGTGGAGTACCAACCATGAAGGGGTTGACCGATGGCTGGTGGGATGGCACACTTCCTCCCATTTGGCCCCATCCTGCTCCAAAGCCAGCTTGCTGTGCTGCAAAAGGTGCTGCGACACCTGGCTGCATTCCGAACCCTGCCGCTGGGACCACAGGGCCTGGAGCCTGAAACCCTTGTGCAGCTGCAAAAGTGGGTGCAGCGGTGCTGTAGGCAAAGCCTGTAGCCGTGGAAGGCATTCCAAAGCCTCCATTCTGAATGGCATAGGGCTGGTACCCAAAACCTGCTGCAGTGGACACAGCAGCTGGCTGTGCAAAAGCCCCTGGCACTGCAGTGGCAAATGGATTGGCCTGACCTGGCATGCCTGGCGTTTGTGTGAGAGTGGACGCGCTGGCTCCGAAAGGATTGGCAGCTGCAGACAACAGAATTTTTTTTTTTCAATTTTGACAGCTGAATAAAAAGGGAATCATGCATGAACTGGCACAATTGCTGTTGTCTATAACTACACAGAACAAACTAAATCTATTTTGTTCTTCAATGAGAACTAAATCTATGTTATTCTCCTCGCCATTTTTAAACAGACCTGGTGCATCAACAGCAGCAGTTCATGCACAAAGCCCAGACTCTTATCAGGATCAATCTTTTGAAAAGAATAAATACTATCACAGCATTTCAACAAAGAAAAAACACCCAACTCACAGAAAAGCAAAAAATCTAGCAACAGACTAGGTTTTTTTCTGCTGATTTCCAAGTCACCGATAAAGCAAATGAAAAAAACTTGAGAGGGATAAAAAAAGATCCTGAAGCGTTGGATGACAGACTGCAAAGGACAGATAAAGAGACAAAGATGGCAGGAAGTAGGGGAGAATGACTGGTATGCTATAGGGCAGGAGTGATGGTGGTGGGCAGGGGGGGGGGACTTCCTCTCACCACATGGATAACAGAGCAGTATTCATTCTGTTCTGAAACAGGCTAATACTTGTTGGTGATATGTCTAAGCTCAAAATTGTTCTGGCTTAGATGTGCCTCCCAGTGTAACCTTTTAAGGACCTTTACATAATTTTTATGCAGACTGAGTACCCATACTGAGCATGATCTCCCCTCAAATGCTAATCAAGGCAGTCCATAGTGCAAAACTTGTATGCACCACTTGAAGGTAAAATATCGAACGATGGTTTTCAAATAATGCTAGAAATGAACTGATTAGCTTTTATTTACGTTACAGGTAAAGTGCAAAATATTTATGGAATCAACATTGTGTACTGGCTCTGGAAGCCAGGTGTATCGGTTACAGAAGTACCAAACAGACCCATGCATGCATGCTCAAGGACATGCACGGAGGTGCAAACATCCATGCATGTGCATGCACACTTATCTGTGCATCCATGCTTGGATGCACCTGCTCACACATGCACATAGTTGCGAGCACACACACACACACATCCACGTGCATCCACCCACTCACAGAGTTTTCTGGAACACAATCATTTAAGAACACGAGGCACCCTAAGAGCCACAGCTCACTACCCCCCACCCACAACCACCACCTAATAACACTCCTCATGTTAGTATCGAGGGCTATCCTCATGTTAGTATCGATGGCTATCCTTGTGTTAGTATCGATGGCTATCCTCGTGTTAGTATCGACGGCTCAGTCATCAGTGGCAATCCTCCCCCACCACATTACCTGCACTAGCAATGCCACTGTCTCAAGTATTGAACTTTGAAGTGACCTACAGCTAAAAGTAAAAGGTGTACTGTAACCATACAATCATAGTATTATGTGCTCTACATATTAGTTCAGGTACATTGTCAGCAAGGTTTATATACACAGATGGCAACAGAAAGAAACCTAAATAAATACCCCAAAAAACAAACCAGACAGACAGAAAGAACGACAGACAGACAGCAATTGTTTTTACAAATGTCCAATTTCCCAATATCTAACATTTCAGATAAAAAAGCCCAGTTTATTAAAATCCCAGTCCACAGATTAGTCACTAAAATATCACAATTAGAGGCAGAGCATCAACTAATCAAACCAAAAGGACAGAAAGCAATTCTAAAGTCTCCAAAGCAGTAGTGATGACACAATGACAACGCCAAAGTTTGTTGTGAGTTCCAGGGAAGCATGCTCATTACTGTGTTAGCTCTGTATGTACAAACTGCTTCACCGACTAGCGATATTTCTCGTTCCTGAAGCCTGGCCGCAAGAATCTTTTGACACATACACATACACACACACAAACACGCACCCACACACAAAACCGACTGTGCGATGCCTTTCTGTACACTTATCTACCCTGTTAAAGGCAGGCTGAGGTTCACAGAGCCTGTGCCGAGCAAAACTACAGGCAAGGCATGGAATAAAAAGGAATTAAGGGTTTGGACAGCAGGCACAAAAAGACAAAGGAAAGAAAGGGGACAGATAACCTAGCAGAGTTCCTTAAGCCATGAATATGGTATACATCATTCAATTCCAGCTCAAAGCAAAATTTGCAAACTGTTAAAAGAAATTGTTCTCTCTTTACAACTCCTCTGATACACACACACACACAAATAATCCTTTTCCATCTTCCTTGTAAACATGAGGAGCTGATAATCAGCTGATATGCCTGGGTAAATGGATAAACATTTCATTAATATTTCATAAGCCAAAACATGAAAACCTGTGCTTTCATACCAATAAATAGAGATTTTCCCCATCAACGCAATGGTCTTGTTAAGAAAGCTGCTTTAAAAGTATTCTAAAATATTTAAAACACAGCAGAGTTGGAAATACTATTTCATGCATGTCATGAAACCATGCACAAGTCCACAAAACGGGGCCACAGTCAACAAAGGATGCCAGCTGAAGGGATTTTTAAAGGTACAACAAAACAGCACGCAAGTTGCTAGCAAACCAGAAACCACATAATTTCATGCGAATGCCTTCCAAAGTATTACCAGGTTGCGGTAAGAAGGGGTTGCCTGGTTTTCCTACTACGCTAGTATTCCACACCTCTGGTTTGAGAGAGAAAGGCAAATCACATCAGCTGGCTAAGGAATCTAAATTTCCTGACTACCCAATTGGACTCCAACTGGACTGAAAATGACCTGACAACTCTATGGTTTACACAGCAAGTCACGGTTTGTGAAAGACTAGATCACAGCTAGAAATGAATGCCATTCACACCAAAACTTCACTGGGGTTCTTATCTTTCCCTCATGGCCCTTCTGTTAGCAAAACAGAACCTATACTTATACCAAAAAAAACCAATATCCATTTCAGATAACAAAATACAAGTGCACTCCTAAATCTAAATATTAAAAAACTTTTTGAAGGAAAATTTTTTTCCCTCTTGAACCAGGCAAACACAAAACCACTATTTCAATTTAAGAAAAACAATGTTGACTTGCACGATATCAATTGAAAGCATACAACAAGAAAGATTACTATAGAAAAAAATAGAGAAATCTGAACAGTAAATAACAATGCTGAAGAGGATTGGCAGGTGTTTGCATGCTCACCTGTTGAAGCACCAAACATGGTTCCTCCACCTGGAGCTGTGTTGCCAACGCCACCACTCCAACTCACACCCAGGTTCCCTGTGGCACTGCTGCCCACCTGGCTGTTCCAGCCCATCGCGCTTCCTGGGTCTGCCAGGCCCGCACTTGACTGACCAAGACCTGTCCCACCTGTGCCCGAGGTGCCCCAGTTGATTGGCCCGCCAGTCACAGAGTCCGAGCCCCCCCAGTTGATGGTTGTGGTCGGTGCTTTGGTGATGTTGAAGGAGCTGTCCAGGTCTGCCAGTGCGGCATATTTGTCACTGATGGCAGAGAAGCTGGTGGAGGTGCTGGCAGGGGGTGGCGCAGCGGCGGTTGAGCCTGAACTGACTGGTGTTGCAGAAAGGGGCTGCAGACCTCCGGAACTAGCGAAAGGCTGCAGAGGTGCTGTGGAAATGGACAATGCTTTTAAAATCTCACTAGTTTCAGGACAGCATGAAAAAAAATGCATGTAAATGCTTTGACCATATTTTATAATTTAATATTCTGCAACAGTACTCTCTGTTCACCTGGTGGAGGAGACAAGTATACAGATTGGGAACGTGGTCACTACTGACTACTGCTGTCCCATCCCTTCCCTCTTTCCTTTCTTTCTTGAAGTGAAGTTTTAACATACTGCTGGAGACTGGGAACGTGGTTGGTGCAGATGGCTGGACAGGCTGTGATGGCTGAGTAAGTGGTGCTGCTGTTGCCCCAAAGCTGTCAAAGTCAGCAAACCCTCCTGAAAAATGAAAATGAAATTTCGATTCATTATCTATTATACCAAGGTTCGACTACGACCTAAGGGACAGAACTAGGGCTAAGCCTTCAGGGCCTTTTCGTGTTTGAATGGCTCTACTACAGGTGTAATATTCTGAGTACAGTTCAAGAGATGACTGACCAACTATACAACTGAAGAAAAGCATGCAATAGCACAGATAAAGAGCTCTTCAATATCAGACCTTTGTCTAATTTTGGTGAAGAATTTCTCCCCAAGGAACTTCTTTCTGAGAATTATTCAAAATATGTGTAAATAATACCTTATCAAATTTTTAAAATAAACTATGTTTTGTTGAAAATTGCTGGACTAGTTTCTATGACTGCTGTAATACTTCAAAGTACACTATGTACAGGTTACACAAGAGCCAATAACAAGCTACTCTGGTAATCAAGGAGATGCCCTGACCTGAAGAAGCTGTGGATGACTGTGAAACAGAAGAAGCAAATGGGTCAGCTGATAGGTCAGCAAGAAGATCAAACCCACTGGTCTTGGCTGTTAGCGCTGAAGCCTGCACAGGGGGCGGTGTGGCCGCTGCCACGGTTGGTTTGACTGTTGCCATGGTACTTGCTAGCTGAGCACTGGTCTGTGTGCCGTTCTGGTTCACTGGAGCTGGCTACAGAGGACAAGCACACACACTGCAGTCTCACACGAGGAACTGTTTAACAACAAGGTTGAGGCAGGAGACTGAGCAAGGAGGATAAAGCAGAGGAAATGAATGAGATTAAGAGGACGAGGAGAATCAAGGAAAGCAGAAAGAGGTGAGGAAGGATGGTAATGAGGAGATTAAGAGAAGGATTAGAATGAAGAAGAGAAGCATGTGGTAAGGGAGGGTGGGGATTACAACTTGATTAAGAGAAGGGGGAAAAGGAGGAAAAAAAATAGTAGCAAGAGGACATTCTAAGGCAGGAAGGAAAGGAGAAAAGAGCAGGAAGGAAAGGAAGAGACATGCGTGAATACATCTGTCTGCATGTGGATGTATGCACATCGATGTGGGTTGCACAAATGCCTGCACTGCTGCTCATAACTCAAATAATGACAAAGTCATTTTCTAACTAAACTTGTTTTCAGCAAGTTGTTACCATAACCTTTAGGTTCTGTCCAGCTCGTCTCACCTGACTGCTGCTAACCACAAGTTTTGTGGCGTTTTCACCAAGAAGTGACCGGAGTGGCTTTGTCTGTGGCTGTTTACTCAAAGCTGCTTCGTTCATACGTCGGGCTTCCTCTCTCATAGCCTCTGTGGGTGCCACATAAAACCGTTTGTTCTCGTATTTCTGTACCATAAAGTCCCTCACACGTTGCTCATCCCTCGAGTCTGGCTCTGGCCACGTTCTGTTGTCATACAGGCCAAGGTAGACTTTTCGGTTGAGCTGCACGAACAGACAAATCAAAGTCCCCAAGACTTTAGAATGTGTGATGCAAATTTAAAAGAAAGGAGGGCAGGGGTGGTGGGGGAAACTTCTCAGTGTCATGGAATCTGTGAAGACCTCAGCACATAACACTTAGCATCATGGGATTTGAGAATGCCAGAGCAAATCTAGATAAAACACAAAACTCATTTTGATTTTCCAACCAGACTTAACCACAGGTATAATCTGTGCAGGTCCTGGCATGGAAGTTTGCATCTTGTCTTTAAAACTTGTTTCTCTACGAGTGTACAATTTCTAGCTCTTTTCAACAACTGCCTGTTCAATATTTAATATTTTTATAAATTTGCTTGTTCGATAGTTGCAATACAGTGTCACTCACAGATGCTGTGTTCATCAATTCTACAGTGAAAGCACACTTACGGGCATATGTGTGTGCATAGAGATTTCCAAGAATTGCACTGTAACATTACAAATATTTATCTAACCAGCAATTTTCACATTTGTTTTCATACAAATGATTGAATAAAGTCTCTAAATACAGGATTTTCTAATCCCTCCATTATTTTAAACCAAAAAAATCCATCTTTTGTCAGGTTATATCGTTTTTCTTTAAATTTTCTGTTTTGCAAGACCTCAACATCTCGTCACAACACTCAGCTGGCATCACACTACACCACTCAGTGACCTAGCACCTTTATCTAAGACATCACTGCAAATGAACTGAGAATCAGCTTATCCCATCTTTTACTAGATGTCCACCCTTCAAGTTACCAGCCAGTGCATAGCCCCTAAACACCACTTAAAGAGCTGTTTAGGGCCATTTCCTTCCTCTCACAAATTAACAGTTAGCCTGGCACAAACCCACTTTCATGCCAGGAACTCTTTCCATTCTGCGTTCTGCGTGGTTTCATTTCCAAAGCATCTAGCATCAGAAGGGAGTTTGTATGAGCCCCAAGGAATGGTTTGCATGCATCGGTTTTTTTGTTTTGATTCAGAAATCTTCACAGAGGTAAACAAGAACAAGCCAAGGTAACTGCTGCTTGCATTAGCATGCACATTTCTGCCTTAGTTTAAAATATAACTGTTTACAAATGGCAGCAAGTTGACATAAAACAAGTGACAAGTGCATAGCATGGTGTGCAGTGTGACGTATTTCAAAACTGTTCCTAATGGCAAGTAGGCACAAACCAATGTTATTTAGTTCCACAATGATCAGATTTAAAAATTGTCAGGCAGACATAAAACAAGACGAATTTTGCTTTTGTTGACTAAGACTTTAGAATGAATTGTTCGTCATTTTGTCTGGAGTGGTCACCACTAAAGAGATGCATTATAAAATAACGAAAAATGTCCAACTGCTCAGTTCTACCAAGCGACCATCAGTGAAATGCATGTTCATACTTGCTTTACAATTCTAGATCATTAAACGCTAATAGCATGAGAAAGATAAAATTCTCAATTCAAACCTGTGACACTGGGCGTGGCCGTGGAATGATGTCACAAGTAGTCATGACAGTGCAGGCAGACCAACTGAACCTAATGTCAAACTTTCAATACAATGAGATTCCTGCCGCAAACCTAGGCAACAATTGCAATTCTCCTTCCACGCGACCTCAAAATTGAGGAATGGTGAGAGGTACGCAAAAAACGTGTGCTAATACTAATAAAAGCCTTTCAGTAAAAAGAACCGAGATCGAGTCTCCACAAATGCAGAGCTGGCAACTAAAAACATATACAACAGACTGAGATCATTGAAAGTGATGTAAAGGATCCACGGAGATGTTTTTTCTGACAAACCTGAGGCGCCCGGCGCTATATATCCTCGAGGGACTCCCCCCTTCCCTGCTGGTGACAAGTGGAGTCGGTACGGTCAGTCTGGTCTGAACCAAAAGTGTGCTGTTCGCGACGGACGGACACCAACCCATCTGCTGAGCAGCTGCACCTCGGGTGTATGCACCCTGCCACACGCCCCCCTGCCCCCCCCCCACACACCTCAAAACCTTATCTTCCAGCAGATAAGGCAAAAATTTGGGCAGCCAACCAAAGGGTTAACGACACTTAACTGCTGAATTCATAACAAACAACTCTCCTACCTTTTCATCAACCGAGAGTCGAAGACCGGAGACAAACAATGAGATGCGGTTTACGGGGTACTGATCGACAACTCTGCGGTTATCGCGCAGACTGACAGATAACGTCCGTACCACTTGGCGAGCTTTCACCTCCTGACCCCTCGCGGTTCAAAGCGGCATCGGATAAGAACAAGGTGCTCCTGATGTTGTGTAACAAGGGGGGTGTGAAGGTACCCGGCATATGCGTCAATTGAATGAAAAGAACGGTAACTCGAGCAAGGGTCCTCATCGGTTGTTATGTAATGGTCCAGGGCTGGCTTGCATGAGTGTTCGTGCCTGCACGTCTGGTAAGACCCGTTCTCCCTGTGTATTTAACGTAAACCTTTGTGTGTGAAAAGGACTTACAAATACTCATGCAAGCCAGCCCGGCACCAAAGAACTATGCCGGTCTCACCATTGTATTGCAATGGCTTGCAGTCGACAACACATTTTTTTTAAAAACGGGTCTGTACGGGCCTGTTTTCGCTGGCCTAACGTCCGGTTAAGGGGGAGAGAAATTTATCCAGGTCTAGAACCTTTACTTCGGAACAGCGGACGAACAAGGCATCTGCAAAACGCCATTTTAAAAAAAACTGCGACTGTAAACTCTTCATGGCTTCTTCACAACATCATTTCCGGACACTTGCGTCTTATAATCATCATTAAGCAACATTCCGACTACCTCACACCAGAAACTGTACAAAGTAAACAAGTAACATTGAGCCGTAAGCAACAAAGATTTTATCTATATAAAAAAAAATCGAACGATTTAGCCTCCAGTGGACAGTAGGCTAGCAGCGAATTTGGGGGTTTGACTGGACAGTAGCAAAATATGGGGTTTGGACTGAATACTTAATGATTTTCAAGATATTAAAATAATCCCACTTTTGTTGTGGGCATTTTAATTAGGTAGGTAGTACTTCTTATTTAACTTTGTCGGTCGAACTGAGGGGGACATGGTCCAATTGACAGGGTTCATACTGCTAAGGCAAAAACAAATTCCCTGACTTTCCCTGACATTTTCCAGACAAAATGTCAAATTTCCCAGCCTAAACTTATGCACATACTTTAGACAACATTTAAATTTAAAACAAGTTAACTGGACCAAGCTAAGACAAGAAAGACAAAGATGAAGCCAAGCAGACAATCTTTGAATCTACATGTTTCGGGGCACTACCCATTCATCAGGACAACACAAAAACGACGAAAAAGCGAAAAAAGAAGAAAAAGACTTAGCTTCAGTAGATGTGGCGCATGGGCTGGACAGTAGGAAAATTACCTCA
>SMGT01000006.1:197113-207620 GCA_004794575.1 Lanistes nyassanus | reverse complement strand
TGTATCGGCGACAACCACACGTTACCGTTGTGCTACCGGGCCCTGCGGACTTTTTAACATGGGGTAAAAACTGTCAGCAACATCTACATTCTTTCAGCAAAGTTTTCACTGCAGAGACTGGAGCGGCCGAAGGTGTGTCGGCTTTAAGACTGCATGAAGAACACGCAGAACGAGACAAAAAACGAGACCTTGTGCACGATCTCCCACCCCCAGACATAACACGTCTCTGTAAGACTTTATGTTCAATTAAAAACAAGGGAACTGGACCAAGCTATAACAGGACAAAGACGAAGACAATCTATATGTTTCGGGGCACTACCCTTTCATCAGGACGACACAAAGACCACGAAAAAGACGAAAAAGAAAAATACTTAGCTGCGGTAGATGTGACGCGTAGGCTGTGTATATGTTCAAATATACACAGCCTTAGAAAGAAAGAAAGAAAGAAAGAAAGAAAGAAAGAAAGAAAGAAAGAAAGAAAGAAAGAAAGAAAGAAAGAAAGAAAGAAAGAAAGAAAGAAAGAAAGGCCAGTCTTGTATGTATACAATGAAGTCAAGACTGTTTTATCAGCCTTCAGGTTTATCGGCTGATAACCAGTCCCACGCTGTCAGCGACTGGCGGTCAGGAGGTAGCTGCGACCGAGCGTCGTCCGAGAAAGGTACTGCCAGGATCGCAATCAGGTCTGGACACGGCGACCCTCGAGTGCAGCGCCGCGGCCAAGTCAACAAACAATGGGCTCCGCCCACCGTCCCGGGAAAACAAAGGACGGCATCGCAGACCTGCCTTGCAGCCACGACTGCACGTTGGGGGAACACGTGCGCCGTGGTTAGACCTCACGGCGGGGTGTTTGGGAGACCGACTTCTTTCTTCTTATCGACTAACAACTATTTACTTCTCTCGGTAGGTGACCACAACAAATATTTCACCGAGAGACCTCCGTGAATTCTTTTTTTTGTGGGTGGAGGGGGGAGGCAGATCCCGGCAAACATCTAGTTTAAGTTTTATCAAGAAGCAAACAATGATTACGTCTGTGAGTACGTGTATATTGTGTGAATACGGCCTATAAACTGTAGAATCAGATTCGCCACAGTTGGTCGAGCACTTACTGACCCCATTCTAGTAGTAATTCGGTATGATGCGCGAACTACAAAAGCACAAACAAAGGGGCATAATTAAATAACTGGCTATCAGACACAACACAACACAGAAGCAAAAAGCGTCTACTGCATGATAACGTAACAGACGGTTCAACGATTCCTAGGTCCCTGGCAGCTGAAAGTACAGGCTATGGTACAGACAATTCTGGGCTCTAGAAGGCGATTCGCGCCAGCCAAACACTAATTTTATAAGAGGTTCTTTGGAGAATGAATGCAAGATTTTTGGGCACATCTATACACGACGTCTGATGCCTCTCAGAATGGGATAAATAACTCAGTCACTATCGCCCGAAAGTCATGTCTTGATCGTTATGTCTGTTATGACACTACCATTATATTAGGACTATAAGTAAACAGGGTGACGATGATGTCGGGTACCAGCACAGTGTGAACGATCCAAAGAATGCGCGCGCGCATGCGTGCGTGTGCAAGCGTGTAAGGCTGAGTGCATGTATGTGTGAGGGTGTGTGTCGGACGAAGGACGGAGATACAGGAGATGGAGGTACAGATGGAGCGGAGAAAGAGAGAGAAAGAAAAGACACTGAAAGGTGAGAGTTCAGGCTAATGTAACTATGATCTCAGCCAAGCCTTATAGCTGATAACAGAAAGAGACAATGGGACCGCCCCCTGCCTTTCAGATTATGAAACAGAGCAGAAGTACAGGACGTTGTCCATACCCCTTATCCTCACACGACTACATTAACCTTACATTACTGCGATGGAGAAGAGATGATGTTTGTTACAAGCACAAGATGTGAGCAAGGGGGCGTAACAAGGCAGGGGGTAGTTTCAGACTCCTCAATCGCAAATGCATGTGTGAAAGAAATACATGTCTGATTGGCCGTCTACATAAATCGTCTCTTGGCGTCTGACCCCGACGCACGCTTGCGTCCCATGCATGCGCCAGTGCGTGGACACCACGCGCACGCTGTCACATGACCTAAGCAGCCGACACGTGGCACACTCGCGATGGCAACCACGACCATCTGTGGCCAAGCTCCATCCTCCCCCGCCCACTCTTCTCCCCCCTCCCTCCTACACGCCCGTCGTTGTTCCGCAATCCCGGTTACAGGCACTACATCTGTGGACCCTATCGCTGGCCCACATTCCTCGCGCTTTATCGAGCAATCACAACACTCCACTCACTGTTCCTGTGTCTACAAGGCCTTAGCATCAAGTGTCAACGAGCGGCGTGAAAGGGAGGGGAGCTGAAGCAGGCGGGCAGGGATGCGACATTCATCCCCCTCTCACCCCAATCGCCAATTCTCCACCTGATCCCTCTAGCCGTGATGTTCACCTACCAAGTTCTTGTGCCCCTTGCGTAAGCACTGATCGCGAAGGACGAAAACTTACGCTGAACATATTTGAAAGATAAGGAGTGGGGGTGGGTGGAAGTGGGAGTGAGACCTGTGACGTCAGACCTGTGGCAGAAGCAGAAGCTCTGACGTCACCACCACCAATTATCTCTGTGGTCCCTCAGGTCTCGAAATTTCACCAGACGCAGGTCCCTGACTGCCATGACGGGCCTTGCCTGACAAAGCTTGAGCTGCAACGGCAGCAGATGGGCGCACAACCACAACAATAATGATTAACAACATCGAATGGTGGGGTGGGAAGCATCAGGCGATCCTTGCTGAACTTTCAATTTCATCCTGGGCAACTCTTCCTCTTCGCTAAATTTCGCTTGCTCCACAGGTCGCGGTAAATCATCGTGACAGATTTTCGACGTGTGTGCGGCCCACAGACAGCAGTGCATGCACGTCGCGCAGAGCTAGCCCCAGCTCACTTGTTCATCCCCATTTTAAGACCTAGACCAGTCCACTTAGTTACTTATAACTACTTTCTCTGAACCCCGTGAGGTCTGTGAAAACTGATCAAAAACTAGAAAGAAGTAGACCAGTAGACCAGAGCTAACACTAGCAAGCAAATGCGTAATGATTTTATCATATCTGTGTCGCTGCAATGTGGATGCCTTATTTCGATCGCACAAAATGTCACAAGCCTACATACATGTATGTGCCTCACCAACATTATGTTGCAGGTGGAAGATTATATATGCCAGTAATTTAATGAGCCATAAAATTATGTCTCGCTGAAGATGGCCTCACCAGGGTCATGCCACCTTCTGTAAATACCATAAAGAAATAATAAGACAGGTATGAATTTATTACCTCTTTCTACCTGCTGCTGTTGTTATCCTTCTTTAAAAATTTGAATTTGTCTGTCTTGAACAGATGGATTTATGACTCCTGGAAGTGTACTCAAAGACGCTTAAAAATCAAAAAGCACACTCCTGTCCCCTCTGTCCTTTTTGTCACCTCTCTGTCTCTCACACACAGATTTTTTAACACAAGGGCATCAATACATAAAGAACCTAATTAAATACATAATTAGCACAGAATCAAAGGATGCACACAAGGTGGGCGCTTGTTTACAAAGATATAATGAAGATAAAGACTATCAATATACTGTAAATAAATTTAATCCAACATTTTCCTATCCTTGTGAATGGAATGTCTACGGTCGCTGTCTATCGCCTCTTTTGCAACTAGGAGCAGTTTTCTACTTCTAGCAAGTAAAATTCTGGGCAAACAGCATTATTACACTACAGCAATCAATGACCTGCAGGGAAACACATTAATCTCGGTCCAACAGCTCAACCATCAGAAAATCCATCACAGCATTCACTGAATATGCCTCCTGTTTCACATTCCAGCACTGCACTAAATGTTTACCACACTTCATTAGACAGACTGCCAACCACCAGGTGCAAGCATTGGCCCATTACATGCTTTTAAAACACATCTACTCTCTCTGTAAATTATGTCTTGTATATAATTCACTGTTTTCTTTCTTTATTCCCTCACTCTCTCACACACAAAGTACTCATCGGATGACTCCACACTGGTTTTGTACTTCTAGTTGCTTTACAATAAACTAAAGCCTGAGAAAGCTAATGCTTAATTCTGACACTAAAACACACTCTACAGCTTGTACAAAAGAGCTGTACGGCTCCAAATTCACAGAAGAGGACAACTGCACTTCAACATGAACACAGATGAACAAGAACACAGATGAACACTGATGCATTTCTTCCTTTTATATGTCTTTTAACTTGTATGATGTGTCAAATGGCACCCTGGCTTTGTACTACATCTACTAGTTGTCTTGCAATAAACCAAACCTGACTTAAGATACTGAGAATAAACTCTACAAAACAGGCCTACTCAAGTTACTGTTTCTGATTCATAGAGGAGAACAAATGCACTTCAGCACAGAAGCCATTTAACAAACCAGGACAAATGCACTTCCGCAAAGAATGCATTCCAGCCATAAAATGTTTAACACCTTAAGCACCACTACAAGCCAACGATTCAGAGGTGCCATATTCTATGGTGTTCGAGATCTGCTGACACACAAACATGTCACCTGAAAAATAAAACTGTCCATACAGGGGGGAAGGTACTTGAGGGGATACAGCTGAGGATGATCAAGCTTAACAGCACAACAGAAACTCTTTTCCATAGTCAATTAAGTGCCTGAGGTGGGAAAAAAATCAATATCTTTGTCAAGGAAAGAAGACACAGCTGCAAATATTTACTTCAAATGTTGCACATGCCACAGCCGTGGGTGTGCACATGCCATATATTTGTGCACACATATGCACATACACATTCACTTCTGTAGCTGCGGCTGAGCCCAAGACAACCATGTTTATCTTATGGCAAATTTTGTCTCCAATTAGATTGCTCTCTCTCTTAGGTATGATATTTTCTGTCACTACAAACTTTAATATCTTACACTTACAGGCCAATGACAAATCTTCTTTGGCTCCACAATGTCAATCATCCCACTACAGCCCTCTTCCTCCATATACAGTTTTACTAATGAGTAATGACAATGATGTACTATATTTCAAAAATAGTTTAAATATTCATATCTTTTCTACAAAACTTCTAATGGGAAAAAAAGATATGTTATATCTGCATGCTGATGCAGAACTTCAACAAACACAATTACAACACTGTAAGCGTTCTGTTAGAACTAGAGTTAGTTATTCTACATCCATTACAATTTACAGTAATTTATTCTTGTCAGATATCAAGACAAATGGGTGCATGCATGTTCATAGTGTATGTTTTTCTTCCTTGCATGTGCCAGTGTTTGTGTTTACTAACACAAGAGTATGCAGTTAAATGTAAGTTATCTTAACAATGTTGCTGACGCAATTTTGTTCGTTGATCACAAGACAACACAAAAACCTAATGAACTCTTTCAAGTGCACTAATTCATGATAGTGACTGTGATCGTGATAGCATTCCATGATCAATCAATGACTTCCACTGGTTGACCTCACCATGTTCACACACCAGCATCATGATCGGGCACGTCCAGTATTCAGTTCAATACATCAAGCATGTGAACTTTATAAGAAGATACGCAACACGAGAAGGACCCAACATTTAAATTCAACCTCCACTGTTCCACTTCCACTGGTGTATATGGAGAATATCAAGAAATTTTAATAGCAATACCAACAGTAAATAAGGTGTCACACAGCAAAATGCAGAAGTAACTCAGAATATAAATGAAAATCTCAAGTCTGTGAGACTAAGGGAGGGGGTTGTAAGCACAAGAATTGCTAAAAATGAATGTTTGCCATAATGTTGCATCCAAGCATGCATACACCAAAAGTCACTAGTCTTATCAGCAAGACCTAATCATCCCAGTATTAACAGGCAGCACCTTGTTTGCACTGATATTGGCATGCAGTCACATCTTTATGTACACAACCCGATCGCAGTTTCGCTCATCTGACAGTACATTTGTGCTCAAGATCTTAAGCATCATTGTCAAAGGAAAACAAAACACACTTTACCTCGTTCCCATGAGATTTGAGAAAATCCATTTCTTCTGGTGTAAAGCTAGCCATTGATATAGATTTTACTCTGTGGGGTGGATTTAGCCCTCGTCTGAAACAAGAAACAGATACACACAGTAAAATTAATAGATGTGATGCAAAAATTTCCGTTACTCCCTCTTAGTCCAAAATATAAATGCAGTTGGATATGTGGTAGAGCATATGTTTAACTTTTTATGTATCTAACAATTCTATGTCATGTTTGCAAACTACACTTTTTGCATCTTTCTCTTTCTCTCTCTGGGGATGGAGATGGGGGGGGGTGTTAGAGACAAAGAGAAGGGAAAGGCTGGAACAAGGACATGGACTGATAGAGAGATAGTAGAGAGGTTAAAGGTGGCGATAATGATTCATGACAGTACAGTGATCATGGTGTCTTCCTGTGTCAAAAGAATTTTCTTCAGTGATAAGAGTTACAACATAAAATAAATACAGTATAGTATTAATATTATTAAGTTGCAACCTAAAATATTTATAGTATACCCTCTACGCTGCTGCATATGCTTTATCAAATTTTTAAAAGTTATAGTTGGTTATGCCGTTTTATGAAACAGCATGTTTTTTGCTTAGGCCTAGATATTAAACATTATTTTATTCAACTTATTGTATCAGTTATGGCTAGAGTGATATTTGTTTTCACTTCACGGCATAAACATTTCAAATACTCTCTGGACCCAGGTTTTATTCTTGTTTTAAAAGGCATAAAACGTGCTGGCATTCGAGAAAGTTGATACCTAAACCCCTTCTCATCTGAAGTCAACGGCCAAACTGAAAACATACAACACTTGATTGACTTGTGACGAATGTGTTAGCTAGCAATCGGAATTAAAGCAGAATAGCTGAACATTAGCCTCTGAAAAATACCCCTCCTATTAATAATAATGGAAATTGAATATTTCTTACAAGTGATCGCTTCACGGTCGCGAACGAAAGAATTCTAGTTTTAATATTAGTAGTACTACAACTCTCTACGACTCTAGTCTAGTCTCTAGTACTTCTTCAAAGATAGTACAACACCACTCACAAAATGCCACTGCATGACGTGCAGACAAACGAACCAATCGTCATATTGACGTATGTAGGTCCTCTCTGATGACAGTCAAAGCATGTTTTGTTACTTGGAAGAGCCACCATTTCTCGAAGCATTTTGAGATGCTTTTCGTCTTGCTTTCTCTTGTTTGACGCCATCTTTACAGGTAGGAAGTCGTAGAAAATGAGCCGCATAGGGGGAGTAATACTGACTTATTGGGGGAAAAAAAGGATGATTGCCTCCCATGCAAGGGACAAAACGGTTACGGCACGTTTTCATATGGGCATAATTAACGCGCTGTTTATTCATATGAAAATCCGTTGGTAAAGAATTCCTGACAGCACATAGCACTTGTTATGGATCTAATATTGTTAATGCAAAATATCTTATTTCAGATAAACGAACATAACCATGGTCATAATGGGACTGAAGCTTCCAAGGGAGGCTACTCTTATATTCATGGCGTCGTCAGCTGGCTGTCGACATGTCCGAGGCAGCTGAACAAATGTCGCAGTTTGAACTCATCTACCCACAGACAGGGGCTAAGCTTTCACCAGAAAAGGAACCCACTGGCAGAAGCGGTCATTCTATGGTCGCAGACTATTCCAACTTGTTTGTATTAGGCGGATACAATCCTCTGGGACGAACGCTCAGTAATGGTAGACCAACAGTTTTGGAAGAACTGTGGAAGTTTAATTTCGCTACTCGAAGATGGACTAAAATTGACGCATATGGCTGTCCCAACACATGCGCTTCATCGTGCATGGTCTTACGTGGCAATAGTTTGTATGTTTTCGGCGGGACTTCATATCCGTTCGGTCAAGTCATCAGTAACACCTTTAAAGTATGCGACTTTGGAAATCTTGATGAAGAGGGACATGGCGCCTTTTGGTACGTCATGGAAACTAATCCAAACGTTTTCAACAATCAAGACACCGGAGATAATCTTCCACCACGTGCGTACGGACAAAGCGTTATATTCCATGAAGATTACGTCTACACCTTTGGTGGCGCCATTGGTTTCTATAACGAAGCTGTAGCTGATATGCATCGTCTTAACTTGAGAACTCTGATCTGGGAACATTTAAGCCCTGCAGGCGAAGTACCCGAAGGTCGATACAAACAGGAGATTGTGGCTGACAGAGATTGGTATATAACATTTTTTGAGCTGGTTGAGGGAAAACAGCAGTGTTTAGTTTTGTACAAAATAGCCAGCAGTAGCTAGTGAACAAGTCATTACAAAGTCCTGGCTATTGGAGGGGTTGGGGATTTCTCTTCCATTTTTATGTCCAAAGGTGGACCTTTTGATGTATTTGACGAGGATAACTTCACAAGCAAGAGATAATTGTCACTACTTGCATTCCACAATAACCACTGGCATACCTTACCTAATGATCCACCTGAATATATTTTTTTTCCAAATATTTTAGGTGATGAATTTAGTTCATTACAGGTACAGAATTAAAGAGAAAAACAGGTGGACGTGGCTTGGGGTAATAAAGATCCAACAAAGAGAACTTAGCCAAAAGAGACTTAGGAAGTCAGCATTTCAGGGTATAACCCCTTCTTCAGGACGTCACAAACATACAGGTAACAGATAAAAATCAGTTGACAAGGATGCTGGTTATGTACGGTCGATAGGCAAGAAGAGAGTGGTACAGAATTACCAAAATTTCTACGATTTCTTTTTCAGGAGACACATGCCTTGGAACATTTATGCATATCCCATAATTTTAAAGCACCTGAACAGGAACACAGTTGACTTCTTTAAGTACACTTTTTTTAGAAAACCAGCACATTGTTTCTTTTTTCTTTCTCCATCATTATTGTAGTCATCACTACTCACACCACCATCATCACCAGTGTCTGAGAGAAATCTTTCTACTGCGTGGCCCATAAAAAACATGACTTACTGTAGGGGTGACACATGTAAAGTCCGTCATGTAATCATACCTTGTGCTGCTTAATCACCTTTTTCTTCCAACCCAGTGCAGTGTATCTACTCACATGCTTTATGTTTTACTGAAAGAACTGGCACTTTAAAAAAAAACAAAAGCATACTGCAAACTATAACAGTCGAAGGAAAGAAACTGGTGATTTGAGATGGGTGGTTCTCTGCAGTTACTTCCATTTTTAAAAAAAAATCAGAACATCAGTAGAAGTGACATTGCTGCTAAAGATGTGAGTGCTCTGTCTTGGATGACAATGGCAATCATCTCATCTCGGTCTTGTGACCTAATGCTGAAAGGAAGGAGATGTGGAATGCAACTTCCAACTATTCCTGCTATCCTGGTCTGTCTTCTGCTCTCTGTACAAGAGCAGGAACGCCAAGTGCTGTCCATTCCTGAATATTGTCAAGCAAGCCTTCCTCTCCTTCCAGTGTTGCTATGTGGTCATAGTAAGTGTATTAGGCCAAAAAAATTGCTGTGGCTAAGTTTACGTGCAAAAAAAAAATTCCCCAAAATAATCGGGTCAGTAGACCTTGAAAAAGCAGCCCCCCACACACACCCCCAAAAACCTGGACCCAATCAAAATACAGTCTTACATAAAATATGCTAATCGCTTAGGGTCACCACTGTAAACTTTCCAATTTCCTGCAAGATCATACTGCATATAAAACCATCCACCACTCCCCTAACCTTCACCTTAACCCCCACCTGTTGCCCTTCCCCTAAACCCCTCTCCTCCGGAAACATCCCCCCTCTCTGTTTCCGCTCCCCCTGCCCCCAGAAAGACCTGCAAAATAAAGCTTGCCTGTTGATTGGCTCTGCTTTTTACACATCCGAAATAGAGCTCACCATTTGATTGGCTCCAGTGAAATAGAGCTTTTACGTGGAAAGAAATGGAAACTATGTACTCTAGTGTAGAACTGTGTCCCTTGTGGGCTTTTTAAAAATTAGACAAGAAAAAAAGTAGGGTCAGTCAGGTAACCATAACACTACTTTTGGCCTTACGATGTGTTTCCAAACTATGCCAGCTTCCTTTTACTGATCATGGCAAGGAGAGGTTCCTGTAGGTCAACCAGTCTGTTGCAGACCTAGATGTTTGCTTCATGTTCAGTCCAGGAGATTCTGAGGAGCTTGTAGAAGCATTTTGTTTCAAAGAATTCAGTCTTCTTTACTAACACAGTTTAAGCTCCAGGAGACAACTAAGGCTTTGGAGAGTTTGATCTTGGTTGGGAAGTTTGACATTGGTGTTCCTCCATAATCTGCTGAGATTTGAAAGCTCTGCTCTGGAAAAGGCTAGTGTAATCTTGACTTTTGTAATCCATCTCTGGTCATAGTAGAGCCAATATATTTGAGTTTCCGCTTCTTCCATGTTCATTCAGTCATGTCTTCTTGGGTGTCCCCGGTGCTGTTGGCCATCAGTTTGCTTCTTTGCCATTAACCTTCCCCCCCC
>SMGT01000006.1:121789-192582 GCA_004794575.1 Lanistes nyassanus | reverse complement strand
CCCCCCCCACAACCCAGCCCCACCCACCTCCCACAGTGTTGCTTTTTGATGAACCAAAAAGTGATCCAAGATAACCTGACAAAATATCACAGGAGCTTGGTGATGAATATGGTGGAAAAAAAGGAAACTGATCAAAGCTTTAACATGAAACCCAGTCTGCACGCAGTTTCAGATTTGCTATGTTTTAGCAAAATTTTGCAATAATGGCACCCTTAAGTAAACTTATATAAACTGAGGAAATATGTAATACAGCATGTTTACAGTAGGTAAAAAGCCTTTAACAGAGGTAACCCTAACTTGGACTTACACAAGGGCTAAGTGGGTCTGACTGGTTTGACATGTTCTTTAACTTCTGCTGAACTTCTCGGTAACGTATGCATTTCCTGTAGGTTGTTTTTACGTAACTCTGCAGGGCAGGAACATTTAGAACTTGAACAGCTGAGGGTCGTTGATTTGGATCTGTGTTTAGTAAAACGGCGACCAAGTCTTCTAGGACAGCACCATGGTGACTAGTAAACGGAAAACAGGAAAACATTTTGTATACATTTCCTATGGAAAACTTGATTCATGAACTGAGTCTTACTAACACTAAGAAGGTTGGTTTGGCTTTATTTGCTTAATGTCTCATCACAAACGAGGTGCGTATCAGGACAGTGTTTGCATGAGACAAGTTTACATGCTGCCACACTGGAAGTGCTGCCATGAAACAGGCTTCAGTCCTGCCCATTATACAGTAAACTGATCTTGGGGCGACCAGTCCTGATACTGTTCACTATAGTGCCAGACATCTTTACAGAGCAGCTACTAGATTGCTAATTTTAAAGTCTTAGGTTTGACTTGGGTTGGGAGGGCAAGAAATGCCATCCTGTGTCCCTGGAAGCTAACACCATGACTGTTACACTACCAGGTTATTCATAATAACACTAACAAAACAGTAGAAGAAAATATAATCATGCTAGTGTATTGTTTCATATCCTGACTTGTTATGCAAAGTCTTAATGAATTAAAACTGCTTTAGTTCATATACCATAGTAGTTTGGAAACTCAGTGAATGTAAGCTGCGAAGTCAGAGGATAGGCCATAAAACAAGATAATTGAGAACTAAAAAGAAAACCTGTCTGAAACCAGGCAGGTCTAAAACTGCTGAAGCTGTTAGCCACTAGCACTTTACAAATTTCAGATCAGGTTTTATGTGCTAGCATTTGGAAATCAATGAACAGGTTTTAACAATGAAACCACAAAAGACTGTTCTTTCTTTTCAGTAAGTTCAAATGTTTTCCCACAAAGGCAGCATAGTCAGATCCGCATGGGAAAAAGACCTGGCACTAAGTCAGAATCAAACTGTAGTTGAGTACAGTGTACTACAAAGTTTATACCCACACCCTTACCCTTCGAGTGCAGCTTTCATGGTATCAGAAAAAGTGCAATTCTAACTTAAGTCAGCCACAAAAAGGCCAGTTAATCTGAAATGTCATCATAACCTTTATTTTTTTTTAAAGAAGCAGCAAATTTTGAAGTTAGATAAACGCAGGAAACTATTCGTTTTGTTATTCCATACAAAATTCACACCCAATAGAAAAATCAAGAATTTTTCTGTTGATTACCTTGGAATGGAATCATAACTTCCATCCATAATTTTCAGGACAAGGAGTGGCAAGTTCTGAGCTTGAAACGGTACATGCAGTGAGCACAGCTCATAAAGCACACATCCAACAGACCACATGTCACTCTTAAAGCTGTAGCTGACATCCTCTTAAGGCTTTGTTTTAAAACTGTAATGTCTGATATCTATAGTTTAACATGAAATTAACTAAGTTTGTACATCTAGGGTCTATCACTACTGAAATTATTGCAAACAAAAATTTGTTTCTTTAAATTTAAAAAGATTGCTCACTTTAGTACCAGTTTAAAAATATGTTGTTGATGCTTTATGTGCATTTACTGTATATGTAATTTTGTCTAGAAGTAAATTTGTTGAATGATTATAAGCACATGAATGCATGCTTAGGTTGTTATGTGTATTCACAAATACACTGTATGCAAAACTGTGAAGGATACGGCTGCCTCTGACAAACCTCAGGGCTGAGGTAGTATGGTGTGCCAATGGCTGTGAAAGCGTGGTCTGAGCTGTCTTGAAGAATTCGAGCAATTCCAAAATCACCAAGTTTTACAATGCCATTTGCCGTCAAGAATAAGTTCTGAGGTTTCAAATCTGAAGACAGAAAAACATGTTTTTGTAACTTTGTGAAGAAAAAAATTTCTGATGAAAAGAATCAGCATTCCAAATAGTGTTTCACGTATTACTTCTGTCTTTAGGATCTAAAACTGCAGTTCCACTTGATGATAAATGTGTATCTGGCCATGTATGTGTGCATGCATGTGTGTGTGTGTACATGTGTGTCACAAGCTAGGCTGAGTGGGGATTTTTGCACATGGCCACATTTGTGCATATTTTCACACAGCAAGTCATTTTATAATTAACATGCACAGATACCAAACATCAGTTTTCCACAATCATAATTAAATAAAATTGTGTTTGAAAGGTACTCTCTGAAGGACCTTGCATAATACAAGCAGCATGCACTATGTAATACATGTGTGTGAAACATCTATTGAGCAAGAAAAGGAAATCAGTGAGTACTTACCTCTGTGTAGAATGTTCTGTGCATGCAGGTATCTCAGCGCAAAACAGATCTGTACGAACCAGTCCAGAATGACCTAAACAGTAACAACAATAACAGACTAGACCTTTTTTAACACTAATGGCTACCAGCTTATAAAACTAAGCCATCTGTAGAGACTATCAGCAATAATACATATTTGGTAGTTTACCCATTAAAGTCTGACTTTGCTTGTCACATTTTTCTCATACATTATCATTACGAACACACTTAATTGTCAAACAATCAATTTATTTATCTTTTCAACAGAATTGTATACGGTTCAAGATTTGGGAAAATGACTTTTGATAGTCTGGACAGTGTCTGGATATTTTATGTGCAGACAGAATCCACTGCAATGGTTGACGGTGTATGTGATGCAAGGTGCACCTTGTTTCTTAAATTTGGGTTGGTTTTTTTGTTGTTGTTGTTGTTGTTTTTTTTTGTTTTGTTTTGTTTTTTTTTTGCTCTACGGGGTGGAGGGGGCGGGGGCGGTATTCCGTGCAACTAGGAAACCTCCATAATCCGCCCCTGGTTAAAATAGTAAAAAGCTCTTTACCTCAGTGTCAAAGTGAATCCCTTTCTGATCCAAGATTTTCTTTTGCAAGTCTCCTGTGTAATCGGAAAATGAATATTTAATTAAATATTTAGTACGACTGTTAGTGTTAGGTCACAAAATCTGCCATCGTTCGACGCCATAATTCAACGCTCTCCCCCCTCCCCCGTCATTGGTGAGTTTCTTCGTCACTTTTTATTTTTGTTTCTATAAATAATGTATGTGTTACATATGTCGGAATACAAAAGAGAAAATAAGATTTACACAGGAGAAACCTGTGCAGGTTTCGACGTACCGCCGTCTGCATGCTCCATGTCAATTAAGAGACAACCATTAGTAACGAAAGCGTCGAAGTAGGAAACAATGTTCACGTGCCGACAGCGAGCCAGAACTTTGACTTCGACCAAGGCTTGGTCCATCTCTTTTTCTCCGAGAACATCCAAACGAATTTCTTTCAGTACAGATTTTTTGTTCCTCTTGTGAGAAAACACTAGCCACGCTTTCCCGTATGATCCTGAACCCAACAGCACAATCTTTTCATACGTTCCCGCCATCTTCAACTCACGGAAAGCAGACGAAACTTTAGAGAAGGGAAACTACTCTTGGGTGGAGGTTGAGCTTGTTCCATTGGACAAATCTTGTTCTGCCCCGGAAGTAGTATTGTGTGTTGCTGTGGTCTGCTTCTGTTAATTTTTTGCCAGTACCACGTCTTCGAGTAACTTTTGGTACTATACAATGAGTTCAATGGAATCAGCCACTGTTCCATACAATCCACCGAGTTGGACAGAAAGATTAACATGTGTTCCAAAACGGAGGATTCAGGTAATAGCTGATCTGTCCCTGAAACAAATTAAGCTTTACAGTCATTGAGTCAGTGAGTCCCAGAGTCGAGAGTGTCTGTGTCAGAGTGTGTTCACTGTCACTGTGTTAGCGTAGTCAGGTCTTGATGTTAATCATAATTAACTGATCATGTTTTCAGAACAACCAAGCAGGCAACAAGCATGCATACAAATACGTGCACGGCTGCATCTTTTTTGTTTATTTTCCCCATCTCTCATAGATGATTAAGTAGAGTCTATAGTAAATTAGTATATAATTTCCCCCCAAAGTCTAGAAATTATGCATTAATCATGATTTATCCTTTTCGTGTGTGTGTACATGTGTGTGATATGCTGCCAGTTAGCGCATCCCAACACCCCAATTCACAAATGGGTATTGCCTGGTGTTCCTGAGGAATTCTCTGTTTTCATCAAACGGGATGACATGACAGGCAGTACACTCTCAGGGAACAAGGTAATTTTTTTTTTGTTTAAAATTTTTAAAGAGCACATCTGTCAGGCTGCGTGTATATAATAAATAAATAATATGGCTTTTCATGAAAGGTCGTTTTGATTTTTTTATGCTGATAACCAACTAAGAGTAAGAGAGTAATTTAGTGGTGGCCTTACACTATATATAGCAATTAAGTACGTGTCATCTGCCATGGGCAAATGTAACTGGTACATTGGCCAGTTAAAAAAAAACGTCCTGCACAATGAGAGTGCAAAGTTTATCATTATTAATGGTAATACAATTAGTTGTTGTTTGTAACTTCAAATATATATTTGTATTGTATTAAATGGCATGATTCATAGAATCACAAGGACAGATTTTGTTTTACCTCCTGTGAATTATGTCTGTCCCTTTGAGGTGAGGAAACTGGAATTCCTACTGGCTGATGCTCTTGACAAAGGCTGCAGTCATGTGATCACCTGTGGTTCAGCTCAGTCCAATCACTGTCGAGCTGTGGCAGTTGCTGCTCGGCAGGTGGGCCTGACCCCACATCTCTTCTTGCGCTCTGATGCAGAGGTGTGTTCAGTTAGTGATGGACAGTGCTGAAACTATTATCTCCCCTGTGCTCTGTAATTTGCTGCATGTGTTCATTTTTGGCCTTCGCCATGTGGCCACAGCATATTAATTATTATTATCAGATTATATCATATTATTATCAGAAAATACTGCACGATCCGCTGACTAAGCATGCCAAGCAGTGAAATGTTTTGTTCTGTTTTGTTTGTTGGTACACCTCTGATTATTTGAGGTAGTCTGTAGCATGGTGTTAATGCAATCCTTGCAACTGATCCAGGGGGTCATGGGTTCAGTTCCTGTGTCTTGCAAATGTACATCGTCTGCAGTGGTTGTAGCATCTGCAGGGTTGGTACCTGATGGTTTCCTCAGAACGCTCTGCTGTGCCGCCCCTTTCTCTTTCCCGCGGCACTCTTTACCACCCTCTCCCCTCCTTGCACTGTTACGCTGTAACCTTCATCGCTGACTTGAGATTCAACAACAAACAATCCACAACCCCTTAGTTAATGGTTGACTGATTGAAAGCCAAGGCCATTTCTCAAACTTGAAAACTGTGCAGGATCCAATTCTAACTGGAAAAAAAACATAATTATTTTGACAGTGGATAAAACTGATCAGGGACAGTCGGCATTAGGTTTGGTAATTTTTTTATACTTTTCAAGATATTATGAATATGAAAATAAACACATCAGTTAAGCTTTGAAAAGATATAATACCTTTAAGTGAGTCCTAGACATCATTGCAGAATCCTCTTTCCATTTATTCATACTGCGTCTGGCATGCAGAACATCTATTATTGTCATCATCATTATTGGCTGCATATAGTTTTTTTATTTGTATGGTTATTATCAGTTTATTATAGCAGGTGAAACAAACTTTGATGTCAAAGTTGGTTGCATTCTTTACATAATTTGTGTTCTCAGAATTGGCCTCTTTTCATTTTAGGATGTGTCTGATATAGGATGTGAGGGAAACCTGCTTTTAGATCACCTGTGCGGGGCACACATATATCTTGTTCCAAAGATCTGTCCTTATTATACGCATCTGAAACCCAGAATGGAGCGGCTTGCCCAAGATATCCTGTAAGTACATACTGAAAGATTTCCAGTTTACTTTGAGGTTTTGTATATAGTTGTCACATTCGGCTTTCTGAAAGTGTACTACGGACATGTGGCTTTGAGCTTACTTGTACTACAACTGTAGCTTATATATTGAAAAACTGTAATTTCTTAGCACTTAATTTACATCCTCCCATTTTTTAAACATAAGTAGTGCTAGTTTGTTCAGAAAGTTTTGAGTGGTTTTGTTGAAGAGAAGAACTTAAGAAGAATTCTTAAGATATACCCTGTATAAGCAGTCAGAATCTCATGGAAAGTGAAACTGCATTTTGATCAGAAAGATGGCATTTCTCTTTACATTAAGAATGATCAGCAAGTTAAAATGAGGATTTATTGAAATTATGAGCTATGTACAATGGTAGGATGATGCATTTTGTAACTCGTCTTTCTTTCAAGCACCAGAAAAGGAGAAACATCGTACTTGTTCCCTGTGGGTGGCTCAAACAAAATTGGACTATTTGGTTATATTAACGTCTTTGAGGAATTAAGACAACAGGTAATTTTTGGTCTCATTTTATTCATTTAAGTTTAACAGAATATTGTTTTTATTGGTGTGGTGTTCACTGTGGAGGGCACCAGTAAAGGTCTGTTGCTTCTTTCTGTCATCAGGTTACTTTAGAAACCACATGTCTGGCTCATAAGTTCCCTTTTCAATTTCATATGCATATTTGAAGACATGTACCTTGACTATGGTTTATGTGAATCAGCCATTTGAAAATGCAAAGTTAGAAAGATTTAAAGTAATTAAAATGGAAGTAAACTCTTTTCTTAGTCTAATGGAGCAAAAACAAACACACAGAAAATAGCTTGGTACATTTTAAAGTAACTAATGTTGTTATAACATTGCAGAATGTTATGGAAGACTTCGATGACATGGTCTTTGCCTGTGGCAGTGGGGGAACAGCATCAGGGTTGTCTATAAGCAACTATCTTTTAAGGTCCAGTCTCAGGTAATGGATTAGCATAATGTCAGCAGTTTGTGGCCTGCTAGAATTGTGAACTAGACAATGCACAATATGTCTGTATGTCCACTTTTGTATGAGCATAAACACCTTTGGGTCTGCCTACAAAATTTGAACTCTAGCCTTAAGATGCAAACATTCCTTTAGTTTATTTAGAGTCTTTCTACAGTATGACAATGCGCCACTATTTCATAACTGCATAGTATTATAACACTGAATCAATTCTCGTGCTTTTAGTGTGTCTGCTGTTGCTTTTGGTGTATCCCATCAAACCTCCATATTTAATTTTCTTAGGTTGCTTTTTGTCAATAATAATTTGTCTTCACAGAGCACCAGTGATTTGTGAGGTATAAAGTATAGAGATGATTGGACTTAGCCGAAATTTCCCAAATGGTTTTCTCTGCTGTAATAGGCAGCTTATTTTATTAATTTCAGATCTTTGGAATCAAGCTGCACTTGTCAAGTCTGAGCTGTAGGCTTTATTGGAGGGTAATCAAATGCACACATGCACACACCATGCAGGGCTCTGGAAATCATTTATATGTGCAGAAATTTGGAGCTGCTTTTTGATATTTTACATATTAAAATAAAAAATGACCCAACTAAAGTTACATCCAATACATGGACCCAGTGTATTAATTGTATTGCTTGCAAAATGATGGACAGGTTGAAAGCTGAACCATTCAAAGACTGGTAGGCAAATCCTGAGATAAACATTACTGTCATCGTGCGACTGAATGTAGACTTGACAAATTATTTAAGGTGGTGGATAAGGGTTGGGGAGTGGTTTGAGAAACATGAAGGGCAGCAATGCTCTGCCAGTAACAGTTCTTATGTTCGGTCATCTGAGACCCCCTGCCATCATGAAAAAATCCATCCAATAACAAAATATTCCTTAACACACAGTAATATTAATTTCTTAAAATTGGTTTGTCAATTTTGGGGTTAGTTAATTGCCAGGGCCATCAACCAGCTGTGGCCAGACAAAATAATTCCCAAACAGAGCCATGCAGTGTGTTCGCTGTGAATGACTGTTTTGCAATTTAGTTTGCTTTCTTTGGTTGAATAATTTTTAATGGGAAAACTGCATGCAGTGCTATGTGCATGATGTGTAGGCAAAGAAATGTATTTTGTTAGCATGTTCTGTGAAGTAATTGTTCAGAAACATCCTTACTCTTGTTTCTTGTTATGCACCTTTTCCTTCCTTTTGTTTTCCTTTCTTCTTCCATTGTGAACAGAAGCAATATTAGTTTATAAAGGGTCTTGGCCTTTTGTCCATGATTTTCTGCTTCCTTGATGAAAATCAGCATGTCTTATAATTGAAAAGAAACATGTGACTGCCGCTTGGAGAAAAACACAAGATGACAACAAGAGAAACATTATTCATTTCTATTGTCCTAATGAAGGAGTAAGGTCCCTAAATGTTTATGTTGCCCTTATTAATTTTGGCTTGGCTAGGTTTCTCTTGTTGTCATCTCATAAAGTGATTTATTTAGATACTTTATTTCGTTCTTCATTGGACAGAACAGTTGACTTGACCACTGCTTTTTATTAGAAATGTTCCATGGGGTATTGGTGCTTCGGATCAGAAAGCAATGGGTCATCAGAGATTTTGAATGGGCTGGCAAAAGCAAATACATTACAGCTGCAAAACAAAAAAGAAACAAGTGTTGATTGGTACTCTATTAGGAAACTATGTCCAGTTTTCTAATTTTGTGCACAAATGGCATATGGTACAGCGCAAAAATGAACACTGTCTTACAACACAGGAATATATTGGTTTGAAAAAGTAATTTGTCTGAATGTTATTGATCACAGGCTACATGGGATTGTAGTCAGCAACAGTGAGAAGCATTTTTATCAGCACTGTGACAAGACACTGCAGAAAGTTGGACTGTCTGATGTCTCCTCGAGGGACCTGGTCAACATTGTAGATGGCTATAAAGGAAAGGGATATGGTCAGTCTACAGAAGAAGAACTGGGTATGGATTAACGACTCCACTTCAAATCATTAAGTCTTTCTTGTGAATGTGCCTGCTCATTTTCATCAGGTAAATCCAACTTATAATCTGGAAGTGTTTTAATTTGCAGTTGCTTCCAGCTGTCGTCTCCATGTGTGAGATAATGGCATTCTACTTTTGTGTGCCCATGTTATAGGTTGTATCAACAACATTTGATAGACTTTTTTAACCACTTACTCAGAACATTTTCATGTTTATGAATACTGTGGATGATGGTGCATGTGTATACCTGATGGGAATGACCAGCTGCAAACCTGTGTTATGCAGAGAAAGTTTATGCGTATCTGTTTCAAGAAAAACAGGGGACTGCCGCTTGGAGGAAAAACCTTTCTTAAATTTAAAACAAGGGAACTGGACCAAGCTAAGACATGACAAAGACAAAGACAATCTACATGTTTCGGGGCACTGCCCCTTCATCATGACGACACAAAAACGACGAAGAAACGACAACAACGAAAACAGAAGAAAGAGACTTAGCTTCAGTAGACGGACAGCGTTTTCGTTGTTGTCATTTCTTCGTCGTTTTTGTGTCGTCCTGATGAAGGGGTAGTGCCCAGAAACATGTAGATTGTCTTCGTCTTTGTCATGTCTTAGCTTGGTCCAGTTCCCTTGTTTTAAATTTATCTGTTTCAAGGTATTTTGGTGTTTTTTTCACTGACTGTACATGCATTTCCATCCTTCCCACCACCCCGTTCCCAGTTCCCAACCACCTCAACAACTAAAAAAGTTTAGGGAGTTATAGTTTTGGTGTCAACCTTAAAATTGATGACTGACAACAGTTTTGTTATTGACCTGTACAAATGTTTGTCACCAACAGAATTCATTTGCCAGGTAGCAACTTGTACAGGGGTACTGCTGGACCCCTCTTACACTGGCAAAGCTGCTTTCGGAATGGTGAAAGAGATGCAGAGGAATCCATCAAGATTTAAGGGCAAAAGAGTCCTTTTCTTGCATACAGGTGTGTAATTAATCAAGGGCTGATGGCACTTAAGTAAAAACAAAATCTTGTTACATCACAATCCATTTGATTTTAAAACCTTTACATGATTTGACATTAAGCTTTAAAAAAAAGTTAATTGATTTTTAAATTGTTTCTTTTAAAGATTTGTTAATTGAGCCATTTTAGTAGTTTTATTGGCTCTTTTGTTTTCCTGTTTTTATTAATTACTTGTGCCTTTTGGTTAAACAATAATGATCAAAACAGAGAAAAAAATTAAGTGACATATTCATAATATACATTGTATGTGATTGCAGGAGGAGTGTATAAACGTTTTTTTTTAAGGAATAATGACAGCAGCACTACAGTATAGATGTCTCTCAATTAAAGAATTATGGTGAAAATAGAGAAAAAAAACTTTAGCCTCATTAATAATTAATATATATATCAATGTGATTGCAGGAGGAGTGTATGGACTTTTTGATGGACGAATGACAGCAGTGCTACAGCATAGACAAGAGAGGCATCCAACCATTAAAATGTGGGCCGACTTAAATGAGCCCTGTCCTATTTGATTCCATTCATATTACAGCTGGATTTTTTGGTACCATAATATTGCAGTGTGCAGGTTAACAAAATTGCAAATGTGTGGTCAAAGTTAGGCTGGGAAGCAGATTTAAAACACAATACAGGTGTTTGAAAGGTAGTTGGTAAATGTATACATTCACATTGTTTCTTCCTTGCGTTCCCTTACTAAATTCTCCCTTTTGCACATCTGTCTTGTTCAGATTTTTAAAAAATGAACTTCATAAATAGTGAAAAATATAATTTGCTTCTAATAAGTAATAAAGAGAAAAAAAATCATGTACATAGCGACTGGCATAAAGGGAGCTAGAAGTTTAGGGCTAAACTAATTGCATAATATTTTTGAAATCTTGAATCATTGTACTGGCTTTCTCAAAGTCTCTCCTCCCACCATATAAAAGCATAATAATCCTCATAAATACTAATATAAAAATCTCACTCAAGTGAAACATTTTTTTATTTGAATAACTTTGTTGAGTCAAGGTTTTCTTCTTGACTTATAACAGCATCACAAACCACTAATACATTGTCGAATACTGTGACTGTTAACTGCTTGTGCATTGGTTTTGATATTTTTCAGCAGTATTTGAAGAGTACAATGTGTTGACCTTCATTTCAGATTAAAGCTTTTTCCTTTAGTGCAATATGTTGTATGAGCTGGTCTCCACAAAAGTTTTGGTAATTTGATGTATGCAGAAAGCACAGGTTTGTTTATCCTTGTAAAAAACAATATTAAATGCAAATTCAAGCTTGTTTATTTTGCTGTTAATATTAAATTTTCCTTGAACTTATAACCAAGGAGGGTTTAATGTTGATACATTTCTTCTAATGTGCAATATTGGACATAACTTTTTTTTTACAAGTTTACCCCACACCAGTTAAAAGTTTAAAGGTTTCCTTTTCACCTATTAAAAATATAACTAGGTTTTTTGACACTTTTCTTTTAACTAAAATACTCTTAATACTTTCAGGTGAAGGATGCATTTATACTCCAGTTCAGAAATAGATCAGATGGATAGGATCCAGTTGGGTTTTTTCCTCTGCACATGTTCACATGCCCACCATGCATTTGTGGTCATAATGTCTTGTGTGTGTGTGTGTGGAGGTGGGGGAGAGAAATTCATACATTTTAAACTGATTTTATTAATAACAGAAACTATGGAAGTTGTGGACTTAATAATTAAATTTTTGTTCTTGATATTTTCTTATAAAACAGTGTCTTAAATTGTCTTGCACATTGTTTTCGTGCAGTGAATGCCATGTTGACGTACTGCTTTTAATAAACATGTGAAACTCTTGAATGTATTGTGTCTATTTCTTCAAACAGTGGATGAGAGTGTAACTGTCTGGAGTTGTAATCAGTTAAGTCATCCAGTCTTATCTTCTAACGGCAGCTTGCGTAAGTAAAACATGACATTTTAACAGTAGTTTATCTTTTGATCTGAATACTTTACTGCCATAGGACATGTCCTTTAGTACCTAATCTACGTTTCTATGAGGTTTCCATTTAAAAAATCATTTGACTAACGAACACGAATAATGAACAAATATATAATTGTATCCCTTTCTCTTTTCTAAAATCTAGCATGTAATTAAAATATGATAAAAGAAAACAATTCTTAACAGGTATAAATGCTTTTACAAACAAAAATGCAAGTGTTAAGTAGAACCCTGGTGAGGGACGTACAAAAAGAGGGCTAGGGAAGACTTTTGCCCGATCTATGCATTGCTGTACGAGAGTCCTTGAACATCCCTGTTTATAAAGTCGGCACAAGCTGTTAAATTATAGCCAGGGTGTTGTAATTTACAGCTTCAAGAAAACAGAACTGCCAACAAGATAACAAACATAAGAAATTTATCACTCATAGTAACGAGCGTCTGCTGTCTCACTGATGTTAGCCCTTTATTTAACTGTGGCAAATGGCCTTGACCGCAAAACGAATGAGCACTGCCATCGTTCAAGTGGGAAATCCCCAGTGTCCAAAAATAAACTGTGGCTTGTCCCTTTCTCTGCTGTTCGTAAATCTGTGGATTTCTCCACTTGATCAGTAGCAGATGAGTCTAAATGCTGATGGCCATTTTGCCAATAGGTTAGCTGAAGTTGGCCATGAATGTAGACACTAGCTAAGTAGTTTTACTTCAGCCACTTTCTGATGACATCGCGGGAACCTGCTGGCCTAAGGGACATCACTCGCAATCAAAACAGGATACCCGTTATAGGAAGTTCGCAGCAATGTACGTGTTTTAAAGCACGTAGTACTGCTACCTGCATTTATACTGAGGCGAAGAAAACGTAAATGCTTTGTAAAGAAAGTGTATTGTCTTCGTAAATAATAAACCAGCTGTACTGTTTTCAATACTTAATTTAAAAAACAAAGTAAAAAGTTGATGCAGTCGCCGATCACTCCTTTACTAAGTTTACTTCATGCTGTTTACTCTAAGAGTAAGATCTGTCCGATTGACAGCCAAGTTCGATCTTGCGTGTCGGCGTGTTCGAACAAGTAACAGTATGAGTATGAATGATGAATCTGTGTCTCGTGCGCCTTCGGGCAAAATCCGTAAAGATGTTTCCCTGGGTATAGCAACAGTTCCTTATGACCCACCACACTGGGCCAGAAATCTCGCACCTATACCGAAACGAAAAATACAGGTACATAAACATTGCACATAGAATCTCCTTTTTGCATATGTAACATTAACAAAGTATGTTTATTAGACAATTATCAACGTATATGTATAAGTAAAATGTATCTGCTTTGGTGCCTGTTGGCATCTGTGAGTGTTCCAACACTTTTATGTACATGAATATTATTTCCATGATGTAGTCAGTGCGTATGTAAGTTCATACGTATTTATGTGAGGAGATTTTAAAGACAGGAGTGTGTAAATAAAATAAATATGGAATGAGCTTTATTTCTGCATTCTGGTATATATATATATATAGCAGGTTGAACCTTTGACCTTACAAATCATTCGCACATGCATGCTTTAGCTTCAAGGATATAGCTGTGCGATTCCCAGTCTCACCTTTCTGAAAACTGTATTTATGTAATATACATTTTTAAGAAAATCAAAATTATCTCAGATAGGTCAATAACACCGATTCAACAGCACTTTCTCTCATTTTATACTATTTTCACCAATGGTGTATCACATAACATGCAATGTAGGAATGAATGTGTTAAGAAGAGAGTGGATCTAGGGACTATACAGATACTCAGACATAGTGAGTGTAATATGCTTAATGCTTTGAACCATGTTCAGTCTGTAAAAAAACTGATGATAAAATCTGTTTTGGAAACCACATCACTTTACTGTTCCAGTTAGCACATCCCAACACCCCCATTCACAAATGGGCATTGCCTGGCATACCAGAAGGGTTCTCTGTTTTCATCAAGAGAGATGACATGACGGGCAGTACCTTATCAGGAAACAAGGTACATTTCACAGGAATGCTGTTGAGCACAGTGATAACGTGTATTTGTCTGTCTGTGTGTGTGTGTGTGTGTGTGTGTGTCTGTGTGTATGTCTCTCTGTGTGTGTGTGTATGCACGTGAAAGAGAGAGAAAGTGAGAAAGAGGGGAGGGGGAGACACTGATCATATTGTGAGACATAGTCTTGCCAGAATGGGTTCAGTCGCTGTAGTAGTTTGTAATGTCATCATTGTCCTCCTCCTCCTCCTCCTCCTCCTCCTTCTCATCATCATCATCATCAGGGGTAGCCCATACCATAGCCAGAATGTGTGTTTGTCACTAATGCAGGGGATAGTTTATTCAGAAGCAGTGTTTATCACACATTCCTTCTTTGCACATGGCAGCTGTTTACAAGGTCTGCCAGCCATCAGGGTTTTTTTTCTCAGAATGTTCCAGTTTCCTCCCCTTCCTGTTCCCCCAGAACATTTCATTATCATCTACTATCCTCCTCATTGTGAGATACAGCAAAACCTCCCAATTTAGACCTTCTCTATTACAACTCCCTCGTAGGTAAGAACATACTTTTTTTCACCGATCCATCCTGGGTTACACTATTGAGATCCTTTCTCAGTCAAGACCCAATTCTGGTGCACTTTGAAGTCGTAATAGGGAGGTTTCACTGTAGTCATCTTTGCTTACATATTAACTACCAGTCATCCCCACAACCACAGCCACTGGTGCATTCAGTTGACTGTCACCTTCTGTATCATCAGTTTTACCATCACCCTTATCATCAATGTCAGTGTTTTTATGTCACCATTGTCACTATCTGTTTTCTTGTGGCCATTCTAACTGATTTCTTATATTGAAGTTTGTTCTTTTTTTCTAAGACTGAATTGTCTTGAATGTCTTCCCATCCCCCACCTCAGTGATTTAATCTCTCATTCATTTCCATGCAAGGTGAGGAAGCTAGAGTTCCTATTGGCTGATGCTCTCGACAAAGGCTGCAGTCATGTGATCACCTGTGGTTCCATTCAGTCCAATCACTGTAGAGCAGTGGCAGTTGCTGCGCGACAGATTGGGTTGACTCCACATCTTTTCTTGCGGGCAGAGGCTAAGGTATGAACTAGGTTGCATCAGAAAGGCCTAGTAAGTAGAGATGCCTTAAATGGGCTGCAGAGTTTAGAGTGCAGTGCTGCACACTTATCAGAATGTCATTAACATTTAATCCAGAGTTCTTGCTGTGAGCAAAACCTGTTTCAGCTGAAGACAGGTCTAAACCAGTTTTGGAGCATGCAGAATTATGGGAACTTTGTTTTTGCATGTCTGCCTGTCTGTCTGCCTGGATGACTGCTTGCTTTTCTGACTTCATACTTGCCTGCCTGGCTGTCTGTCTGTCCTCTTCTTTCCTATTACATGTCCATCTGCCATTTTTGCCTGTCTGTCACTTGATCCCACTTTAAATTTTTGGGTAACTCCTCCTCCATCATGTATGATACAATAATATGAATTGATCTTGCTCCATTAGGATGTGCAGAGCTTAGGATGTGAGGGGAATGTACTCATGGACCGTCTGAGTGCTGCTAATATTTATGTGGTCCCCAAGATGTCTCCTTACCTCACACACCTCAAACCCAGAATGGAAAAAGTGGCCAGAGAGATTAAGTAAATACTGTCACATAGCTGATCTCTTTTGTTCATTGAATAACATCAGGTGGTTAAGGAGAATTCCAAAATTTTCTCGTTTTGTTTTTGGTTGGTGGTGTTGTTTGTTTGGTTGATTGGTTTTTTATTTGTTTTTGTATAACAGTCTGTCAGTAGCATACATTTAAGACTCTAGGCAAACTTCAGTAAGTACAGTGTATCTGTTATTTACGACATTGAAAAATCAAGAAAATATTGGTCTTATTAGGGAGGGGTCAGAATTAGGAAGTGATGCTTCTTTCAGTGATTCACATGTTGCTTTGCATTGGGTTTTGTAGTCATCATGTAAATAAACACTAAGTTAGTGTTTATAATATTGTGTTATGAATTTCTATGAAATGTTGCTGAAGAGCAGACTGCAGGTAAATAATCTAATTCTTGAGCAAGACCAGCCCTCAAGAACCTGATAAGTCCTTGACCATACATAATCATATAAATGTCATGCAATACCACCTACTAATGATTCTAATTCAATTAAAACCAGAGTCTGTTTATAACTACAGCTGTATAAGCATGCTATATTGCTGACCCTCTGTGAATTCAGTTTGCCTTGCTAAGCTTGGGACAATGGCATCTTAATTTTTTCCCTCTCGAGGAATAAATAGACAGCCTGGTACTTCATTCAAACAATGATGCTGGATCTCAGAATAGGCTGGTGTAGTGTTAATATTTATGTAATATTCTGGAACACTAATAGGTGTTTGTATAGTGTGGCTGGTCTGCTGTTTATGCTTAAAGGAAAAATGAATGTTGCTTGAGACTCTTGAGAGGATTTCAGGAGTAAATGTGATTGATCATTTTCAGACAGTCCACAGAAGAAACTGCTTATTTGATTCCAGTGGGTGGATCTGACTGTGTTGGACTGTTTGGTTATATTAACGTCTTTGAGGAGCTACGGACACAGGTGAGTAAGTGTCAACAGTTGCAGCATTCGATAATAAAGTATCAAAATAAGTATAAAAAAGGTGAAGAGGTTACTTCATAGACCTTGTATAGACTTGTGGTATTATAGCTTTTGCAGAATTGCTTGAATCAAATCATCGCTTGAGATTTTAAAAAAACAGGTGAAGTGATAATCATATTAAATGATTTCTAGTTCTGTACCTACTTAAAAGTGTCTGTGTGAGCATGTGTGTGTGTGTATGTGTGAGATATGCTACAGTAATGGATGATTCTATAAAATGTGTGGATGTATACATGATTATCATAACTAAACTCTCAAACTATTAATATGCTTAGTAATGTGAAATTAGATGTAAATGATGTGAAAATGTAGAGGGCCTATAAACGTGTTGTTTCTCATGGTAAGTGAACACACTATTTGTCAGAATGTTCTGGAAGACTTTGATGACCTGGTCTTTACCTGTGGCAGTGGTGGAACAGCATCAGGGTTATCTATTGGCAACTATCTGTGCAGTTCTCGTCTCAGGTAGGAAAACATAACAGTTGTGTTTGTTTTAACTGTGGTGTATATTTAGCTTTCATTTCAGTGCCTCTGTTTGTATTTATGGTGATGTGTGTGTATCTTTGTGCATGGGTGTGTGCGCATGCATACATGCATGCTTGCATTGGTGTTTGCATGTGTGTGTCTGCACACATGTATGTGCATGTGTGTATGTATGTATGTATGTATGCTAGTGTGCCAGAAACCATGCGTTATATGGTAGAACAAATGTAGACAACATAGAATATTGGTCACCTCCTCTCGTTGCAATAGTCTGCAGCCTAAGAAAATTGATCATAACTGAATTAAACTGCAGTATATAATTCTTCCTGTCAAAAGGGTTCATGGGATTGCTGTTAGTGATGATGCCAAATACTTCTACGACCACTGCAATGAGATGATGAACGAAATGGGACTGACCCACCTTTCTGCAGAGAATTTGGTCAGCATAATAGAGGGACACAAAGGAAAAGGATATGGGATATCTACAGATGAAGAGCTGGGTGAGGCTACAGCTCATGCTGAGACAATCACTAATCAGCAAAAAATACCATCACATGTACTTCTGGTTAAAATATTCAAATATTTCTAAAAATATCCAGGTATTGGTGCATGAAATATACAGGTGTATCCATGCAAAATAACTGACTTTTTTCTTGGCGGTGAACTGGTAAGAAAAACAAGGAAAATGAGGCAAGATAATCAGGTACAAAACAGGAGAAGTCAGTTTTTCAGCACATTAACAATGACCACGGGAAAAGACAGGAGAAGAAAACAAAGAACAATTACAATACGAATATAATGCGAACAGAAGGAAGGAGAGAGAGAAATCGTCATTTCTGTTGTTTTTATCAGTGTAAGTGCTGTGTGTGTTTTGCCCTGATTGTTTCTTGGGGTGGGGTGGGAAACCTGCCCTTGAGAAGCATGACAAAACGAAGTGTTGACAGTGAAATTTTTGTGTCATACAGTTATTTCAGTCTCTTATGTTCAGTGCAGATTGTTATCACTAGCATGATCATTGCCGGGCTTTGTAATTATTAACATGTGCTTGATAAAATGGTCTGCTTATATACTTTTTAAGGTATGTCATGGGATTCCTGGCTATCATTTATATTATTATGGCTTTAGTATTTGTAATGTTTTTGTGGCTTGTTAGATTGGTAACAGAATAGAAATAGTTTTTGGTAAAATTCATGCTTGTGTGTATTTTATATTTTATATGGCAGATTTCATCTACCAAGTGGCAGCTTCTACAGGTGTGTTTCTGGATCCTACCTATACGGGTAAAGCTGCTCTTGGAATGGTGAAGGAGATGCATAAAAACCCGTCAAGATTTAAGGGCAAACGAATATTGTTTTTGCATACAGGTGGGTATCTGGGCAGCAAACTTATCAAGAACTTTGCACATTTTTTTTTTAAACCTTGAATGAGCTTGTGAAAGTATACAATAAAGAGAAGAGAAACAGGTGATTTCATCATCTGAACCAGTCCATTATCTTCTGTTGCCTGCAGGAGGAGTATACGGGCTGTTTGATGGAACAATGACAGCAGTGCTGCACCAGAAGGAAGAGAGACAGCCGACTATCAGAATGTGGCCAGACGTGGATGGGCCTTGCCCTCGCTGAAGCTCGGTTGGGATGATCTGTGTACAACTATTTATTGACAATGTATCAGGTGGGATATGCTGTTAGCAGAGATTTGTTATTCTTAGATCACAAGGTTTCCCATTTTTAAATCCAGGTTTTCAGGTATAAACAGCATATTCTGTTAATATGAGATGTACACTTGTGATCGTCCGATTTTGGATGTTTAATAAATATTTCCACCCATTTGATATGCTTAATACACGTTTGAAGGATGTTTGTCATACTTGACATATACAGGTAATTGTGAATCAATGCATATAGAGCTTCTATCACGATGATTGTGATGCAGATCCTGTGCTATTAAATATTTATGCAAGATTAAAATGTATTATTGTCTGTGTAACTTTCTACTTTTTTTTTCCCTACTGCTGCCAGTACTACCACTACCACTACACCTTCACCACCTCCTCCTCCTCCTCCTCCTCCTCCTCCTCATCATCATCATCAGTAGAAGTCACAGACAGTCCGAGATTTTAAGTGCCGATTAGGTAGAATGATGGCAGACATAACTGAACAAATACTGACGTCATCTGCCACAAAACTACAAATGATTCGACCAGACCTGGGGAGTTGGGTGGTAGGAGGCAGCAGGTGTCTTTGGATTGCTGCTAAAGGGAATGTTTGTCGTAGACAGTTTGTCATCTGGTCGGGGAATTCTTTCTGTTCCTAACTTACCGTCTCATCTGACGTGCTCATTCCCACGCGACAGTCGTTAAGAGGATGACAGGGAGAATGAAAAGCACTGTATTACTTACGGTATATCAATGCATTCATGCGACTTAAGCAACCCCCCTTACCCACCCACCTAGAATCTCCCCAAAGAATCATACAACTCAGTAGTATAGAGAAATATCAAAGAGAACAACCCCTGCTTTCTTTACAGGTCAATCTAAGTTAGGTCTACGCATCAGCTATCACAAATCTTCTCCCATCACCTGCTGTGTACAACTATAAAAGCCAACAATAAGGCGCGCGTGCTTTGCCCAAGAGCCACTGTGCACAGGCAGTGACTGCTGTGCAGAAACGCAAAACACGTCACACTGACAAGCACAATAGTCTATACAAAAGAGGGGTCCCTCGCTCCTCGTCCATGCATGACTTGATAGGAGGTTTCCTCACCTCGTCTCCTGTGACATCAGACTTTCCATTGTCAGTCTCTTCATGCAGGTCCTTGCTAAGCCGGAACACAACTCCACGCAGTACTGGCAGGCGCTGAAGCTGATATTTCGCATCTATCACATGGTGGGACATTCCAGGTCAACCCTGACCTTCGGATTCGTCCTACACAAGTCCGTCCTTCGATCCGCAGGAACTGGTCTGCATCGGGCCTTCGCTTCGATCACACTCCAGACCGATGCCTTCCTTTCCTCCAGCTCGGTTAGCTCCTTCACATCCTGGGATTCCTCGATATCCGTTTCGTGCAGATACTTTCCACGGCCGAGCGTGATGTCGTTGTAAAGACTAGCACAAGGCACACCGCCAGCAAAAGCTAACAGCAGCGAAAAGATTTGTTGACGGAAAGGGTGCGAACAGCAAAAGGTTTCTCTAGCATGAGATAGGGAAAAAGGAAATTACATTTTAAAACTGGGGCTTTTATACATTCAAAGCCTCTCCCTTCCATGCAAAAATGCAACTCAAACATGTGACATGACATTCCAATTTATCAATATTCAACTAGGATTGACAAGTTTACCACACCTTCATGTCATCAATGCCTAGCTCCACCTAATTGTATTCTGGCAGACGAGGCAGTGACCTTGATGTTTATGATCTCTTTCCCATGGTTTCGGACCTGTCATAATCCTATGGGCAGATCACTTTGAACGATGATCAAGGCGCAGGTCAGACGCTATTGTGATGCACCTCCCTGTTCAGTATCTATCCTTGCAGTGCCCTAACGCTACGTCAGCCATACGCATGCACACCTGCAGTTTCCAATCACCTATGTTTCATGATCAGCTGCGACGCCTGTTCATGGTTTAATTTAGCTGTTAGGAAGTGTGAAAGATTCCTCTCAGCTTGACCTTGCCGTTATACAATCGCCCAAATACAGTCTTAAACATAGATTTGATCGAAGAATACAAAATAAGATTATTAGCAAACGAACTACAAATAAGTCTATTAAATAAATGTATAGTCCTACCACATACAAAAACGTGACACTGCAGTTCTGGACCTCGGTTCATTCCTTTTGTGGTGTTTTCATTAGACTGTAAGCCGGACTCAGACTGTCTGAGTTTTGCTTAAGTGTTTTGCAGTGCACAGAAAATGAGAGGATGACAATAAATCGATGTTCATTCCATAGGTCTTCGGCTTCTTGGAGCTTAGGGGTGAGAGGAGAGTGCAGCATCTCAATTATTTCAAAATATTTCAAAATATATACCTTCACACAACACACGCGCGCGTACGCACAGAGAACCACAGCTGCCATTGGCAGGAGAAGACTGCCCGCTGTTCTAAGATGTTCAGGTTGGGCATGTAATGTCCCTAGGTGAAAGTAGGAAACTATGTTGGAACGCGACCCGGCAATATGTACCCTCAACGTGGCTTTCTTTCGGCCTTTGTGCGAGAAGTCGCGGAAAGACATATAATCTACTTCAATTTCTTGTTCTCATTTTTATTTTGATTTTTTTGGTAACATAACACCCAGAATTCTGACTCCCCTTCACTGCTCTGACCCTGCATGTGAGAGCCCAGCGAGCCTGGATATTTTGTGTGCACCATTCTGTGACACTGCATTCCATCCCTGGCGGCTGCTCTGATACGATGTCGGCGACAGAATCAGTGCATGTGTCCTGCTCTGTATAGCATTTCATCTGATCTGGGCTTGACCTGCTGCAACCCCAGGCCTGTTCTGCATGTCATTGTTGCTGCGCATTTAAATGGGCTTAATACAGACAAAACTTTCCTGCTGAATCACCGAGGAACTGAGGTGCTGCTGCATGTCAGACACTTTTTTTCGGGCGCTGTTTGACCAACAGGAAAAAAATGGCAGGGACGGTTGTTGGTTCCCAAGCTCCGGCCTGGGGCAGTCGACTGTCATTTTGGTTACAGAGTAGAGTACAGGGACGTTGACTGTTAGATGTATATACCATGCAGTTTATTTTATCCTCAAAAGTCACGGGTCATGCATGTATGTATACGCGGGTAGGAGTATGTATGTTACCTGCGTGCGTGTGTGTGTGACAGGATTATGTGATCAGTTTCATCAATTTCAGGTCAAGCATTTCCAAAATAAAAAGTATATAAAGGGAATGGTTTTTGTTCATCGCGACGTTATCTTGCAACAGACTACAAATATTTAAAATAGAAGTACAAATTTAGCCTACAGGTGAATTATCTGTTTTTTAAGTCGTTGCCGACGTACTGGCCAAATTCCCCGTAGAAAATGTTTCCAAGAAAAGGGTTGAGGAATAGACTTTCCGTCCGTTTGTTTATCCACCCATCCGTAGCTGTGACGCAGTGTTTTCCTTAACGAAATGCCAGACCTACACCAAATCCTTTTGTTCATCAGTGAACATGTTTTCGTGTGCAGTCTACCTGTAAACAGTGAGATCTATATTTCACTTCATTTACATCAGGTCTTCTACACGCATCGAAATCCCCACAAATGAAAAGCGCATGAAGAAAACCCATCCTTCTAGAATGTTTTTTCGTCTCAAACTTACTGAAATCTAGACTATGAAAACTATTTCACAAAACATGAATATAATAACACGCATCCCATCCGCGTTTTGTACAATATCGTGGTACTTATTAATACAGCTCATTTAATTTGCATTAAAGGTTACCTCTTTTGTCTCTGATACTCTTGTGCTCACCTGGGTCGTTTGTCGTGCCAGCTTACCAAGCCCAGCAATTACATTCACCCGTCAAACGGGACGACTTGACCGGAAGCGTTTTAAGTGGGAACAAGATAAACCACCAACAACCTTTCTAACGTGATTGTCCATGAAATATTCGCTTTGATACGAGGTCCTTCCTCATACTTTCTCTGTTCTTCCTCTTCCTTCTACTTTCGTTCGTTCACACTTTCAGACACTACAGGGAACATCACTAGGACCGGTTGGCCCGGTGTCTGTATAATGCGAGTGGGCGGGACTGAAGCCTATGTTGTGACAACAGTCCCAGTGTGTCAGCACGTAAACCTTGTCTACTGTCCTGATATGCACCTAGTTTGCGGCGGGACGTTAAGCAACAAACACCCACAGCTTTTGTCCAATTTGCACTGTCTGTGCGAATACTTCATCACTGAGTGCGGAATGAAACACAACACAGATGTCTGTGTGACAGTATGCACTGCTTTAATGCATGAAGTATAGTATATAGTTTGTATTGTTCACAAATGGTGATACAGTGTCATACAAGAGTACATCACATTTGTCCAAACAAGAGTAAGAAATTTTGTGGTGCTTTCAGCTGTTAAGCCCTTTTTTCCTCATTTAGGCTGTACATGTATACTTCACATTTATCCTCTATGTGCAGAACACAAAGTAGAAGGACTGTAAATGACTGTCAGTAATACGCAATGGTCGAATGGAATGATTTCTAGCTGGGCGCAGTTGAAAAAAAAGAACCACACATGTCGAACCAGATTTCTGCGCACCAGACGGCGAGTGGAATTCTTTATTAAAAAAATTGGTCTATGGTAGGAAAACGCAATTGAAAACAGCACCCTCGCATTGCTATCCTGGCGTCCATACCCAATATGACGTAAGGTTGCTGTTCCAGTTCATGAGGTAGGAAAATGGCTTCTGTGAGACAGAAAAAAAGCTTATGAACAGCCTGCAGCCACAATACTCGCTCACTTTGGACGAAAAAGAAAATATGTTCTTCAAGCAGTACTATGTGGAGGCGAAAGTTCTGTTTGGCAGAGAAAGACCAGGGTATAGAAATACAAACACTTCGCCCTGACAGTGATCACATCTTTGATATCTTTTTCCAGGCTAAATTCTGTCCTGTTTACATCGACTTTCACCGGATTTCTATAATGCAAAGTGTTAACTCACTTGACAAAGTAAGCTGCATTGCGCTCTGAATTGTTTTATAACACTGTCACCTGTAGCCAATTCACTGGCTACTGGCGCACAATATAGTTCTTTTAAGTTACGAAGGACTCACTGGGCATAACAGCAGCAAAGACACGGATTAACACTTTCTTCCTCCTGTACGAAGCACAGAAACACACAGGCAGCTGAATTCTTAAACATGCAAATTTCTTCTTGCAAGTAGCCGCACGGCTCAGTATGCTCTGGAATACAAGCAAGGCCAGTCCCACATCCAATGGCATTGCAAATTTCTCCATGAGAGAAATGAGATTACATGCGCGGTTGCATGTATGTATAGCCTACATCTAGCAGGAAAGAAGCTTTGGCACGTGCATTACGAGTCTTGGCCGAGGGCGCAGACTCGACGTGTGTGGCTTTGATCCCGTTAGCATCGACACACGCAGAGTCGTCTGTTCTTGATCTTCAACTCTGAGGTTGTCTAATGCAGACCTGGATGCGGCCACAGTTGTCTACTGGCGCACGACATCTTTCGAACGATAGAGACGCTGCTGTAGTTGGAGACAAGATCGTAAACTCGACGTGTGTGGCTGTGATCCCGTTAGCATCGACACACGCAGAGTCGTCTGTTCTTGATCTCCAACTCTAAGGTTGTCTAATGCAGACCTGGATGCGGCCACAGTTGTCTACTGGCGCACGACATCTTTCGAACGATGGAGACGCTGCTGTAGTCGGAGACAAGATCGTAAATTTGGCTTCTTTATTTTGCAACATCATATTGCGAGGTTAGAACTAGTTACGGCAGTTGTCTGGGCGTGGTATGCCGACGTCATGTGCCACTTCTCCATTGCAGGCAGATGACCCTGTATGTTCTGCGTTCAGAATCTCCAACGCTTGTTCGTAGTCCGGCAAGCTCTCTGTGATGGACAGAAACGAAGTGGCGGTATTGACCCGGATGAAAGGCAGCACAGGTTTATGCATACCTGGACCCAGCTTAGGCTCACAGTTGTACTCACAATCTCCATCAAATGCCGGGTTGTCCTGGCCGGCTGCGACGACAAACTGCAGCGCGTGACACTGGCATGCGCAGAAGGAATGTCCTGAGCGTAGTTCAAGTTCGCTCCTGTCCCTTCCTGCTGCAGCAGAGTCAGGCTGCGACACAACGCCAGTCTGTGCATTCGCTTCCGACGAGTTCTCTCCGCTTAAGTCACTAGTCGCTGGAGATGACGTAATTTCTTCGCCTGATGTCGCGTCACGAGAGGTTGAAAGTTGAACCGAATTCTCCTCCCGTTGATGGCTGGCCGACGCGCGGGCTTCCACGGCACCAGCATCAGGGATGGCAACTCCACTGTCAGGGGAACTAACTCTCCTTCTTTCATCCTCGGCGCCAGGAGCCAGGCTTAGAATTTCTCTGGCCCCTGAACTCACTCCACAGTGCTTGCAAGCAGTGCAACCTCGAAGCGTCCCGTCAGAAATTGCGAAAACCTGCGGCAGTCCGTGTCCGAATAAATCCGAGTAGGCAGGGGGAGGGCTGGCCAACGACGATGTCCCAGCCTCGTTCTCGTTGTCGATGGAGGACATGGTGGAGTCGCTGAGGCTACGTTCGAGGCGTTGAAGTTGTCGCTTTCGTTGGTTCCTGCGGACACAGGACCACAAAATCCGTAGCAGGAACACCAGCAAAGGCACGGAGACCAGAATGATGTAGATCTTCAAGTCGAAGTTCAGGAAAAAGGAGCCAGTGCTGACGCCATCGTTGCTGACATCTAAAAACACAAACAACAATGTCGTTTTGTCACGAGTGATCATTATCGCTACAGGCCTAACACTGCCGACAGCAAAAGACACTCGTGTCTTAAGCTAAAGGCAAATTCGCGCGTTTCCTCTTAACATGAATGTGATCTTCAGGAGAATGTACACCAGGAACACGAGTGTGCAAGTGCGTATTACCGTGTGTGTGTGTGTGTGCACGTGCGCGCCTTGCCGATGTGTCTTGTGATGTTCCTGTCCCTGTACAGATGTAACGCTAACAGGTTATCTGCGAGTATATGCATGCACGTGCAGACTTTGAAAGAGACTTCGCTAAACGCCTGCAACGTGCTCATAAAAATATTCTCTGAACAGTAACAACAACAACAACAACAAAAACTGAAAGATTGTGACTATTGTTTATTGTTAGTTGCTTTTGTTGTGCTGGTGTTTGTTGGTTGTTTTTTGTATGGTGGTTGTTATTTTGTTGTATGGTGGTTGTTATTTGTTGTGGTGGTGATGGTTTGTCATTGTGGTTGTTTGTTGTGGTTGTTCTAATTTGTTAGTGGTGTTTGTTGTTGTTGGTTGTGTGGTAGTGGTGGTTTCGAGAGGGTAGAGAGTTTCTTTTTAATTCAGCGCGATCAATAAAGCATTACAAGAACATGACGAGAAAGAGAAGATAAAACTGAAAGAAACTTTTGCTTTAGTGAACGTTAACGTACCCTGATAATCTCGAGACGAAGCTGTCAATATTTTTGAAAGATACCTCAGAAAACAACAGACGTCTGCTGATCCAAGTTTGACAGAAAATCAAGGACTATTATAGTAGTCCTTGCAGAAAATATAAAAAGGCCCCCCCAACCCCTTTAATTAGAAAAAGAGCTATTTACCTGTGCAAAGAAAGCGCAGTTCGTAGTCCTGGCAGCTTCTGCCGTCCGGCTGCTGGTTGTTGAGACAGATCAGTCCGTACACAGTGCACGCCTGCAGCAGGATGTCTGCCTGAGAACGGTTGTACGTGTACATGTCAAATGTGTCTGTACTTCCGGCCACCCGACACTGGGTCCTGGCAACTTGCTGACCAGTGGGGCAAATCGATTGTTGCTGCTGGAATGGTATTAATTAACGATTGACCAACTGCAGCTGTTGTATGTACTACGTAACCATCTATGTATTTAGACATTCTGCGTTCGATGTTAAATACACAGGACTGGCTGGTTAAAGTCTATGCCACAAAGGAAACAAAGAATATTTGAATCTGTATCTGTGTTTTGTATCTGTTCTCAAGAAAGGTGATTCCTATGGCTGGTTTGCATGAGAGCATTGCATCTTCTCACCGAACGCAAAGATGCACGTAAGATATCTATAGTTAATAAGCCTTATGTTTGCTGTTATGACCGAAAGTACAAATACAGTTATGCAACTTAGACCCAAAAACATAACTGTATGTTTTGTAATGCAGCTTTGATCAGCTTCTTTGCTCTGTCCACCTGACCATAGCTATACTTGTGATTGTTTCCCATACCTGTATTTTATCCGTCGTCTCGAAGTCCCCTTGTCCGTTCCATGGCCTGTCGTTGTTGTACCACTGAGACCATTGCGCCACGGAGCTCGGAACTGAACCTGAAAGGAAACATGGGTCACGGTACATTCGAAATCACTTCTGTCGCTGCTAGCCAATGCGAGACTTAACCCAAGCCTATACAAAAATGAATACTATTTTTCTGGACTTTTCGTACGAACATCCTTTTTGTGTTCACAATAGTTTCAGTTAATCTTTCATTTGCCTCATGACTCACACCCAGCCCTCCCCGATACCTGCATGACAAAGAACAGCAGCAAATAGTTCTGGCGGCGAGTATTTCAGACGTGTAACGCCGACAGGCAAGAAATATTCTCTCCACGCGGAGAGAACAAATAGGCACGGAAAGAATATTTCTCGCCTGTCGGCGACACACGGCAAGGTTACGATTTCTGTAACACTCTCGCGGCGCAAGAAGAAAGAATTTAGCAAGCGCGAATGAGAAGTCGTTGAAAGGAAGCTTTGCGGTAATGTCCTTTCAGCTTGATTGTGTCTATGCACAAAGAGCATTCCTCGGTTGAAGGCCAACAGGTGAGTACAACAGCTCGAATTTTCTCAGTCACGAGTCGCTCAGATATTTTTAAAGCCACCCAGCTGGAATAACTTGAGATAATTACCGTGATGTGCCGTCGAAAACTCTCCTCTACTTGCATTTGCACAGGGATGTAACATCCGTGTTATCTTAATTTTTTTACGTGAACGACTCGGGGTTCCATTTTTTCGCAGGGTGACCGCCTGTGTGGTTAAGTCTTGAAAATTGGCAATCTAGCAGCTGTCCTGCCAGATGGCTGGCACTTATGGAACAGTACCTGCTATATAGTTTGCATGAGCGTTCTCATCCCCCGTTCATTCGTAAAGGTACACGTAAAATACAAAGGGGGAATGAACCCTGCGACCACGGGGCTGGCTTGCATGAGCGTTCGTAGCTACTCTGCGGGTCATAAGGGTTGTCGTGTTTTTTAATACATGTTTACGAATGAACATTAAATAACAACGCTCATGCAACCCACCCCAGGACCGTACTGGTTGGCCCGGTGTCAGTATAATGTGACTGGTTGGGACTGAAGCCCGTGTTGCGACACCACCCCCAGTGTGGCAGGAGGTAAACTTGTTAAAGCAACACCGTCCTGATATGCACCTCGTTTGCAACAAAACCAAAGGAAACCTTTTTCGGAGGTTGGGTGAGGTACTTACGCCTTAGCTCCTTAAGCACTAAACACAAAATTTTTAAAATATATTTTTGAATTTTAATTAAGGCAAGACGCATGGACTGCGAGAAGCACCTTTTCTTAAATTAAGCGATTTTTTTTTTTACAGTGTACCGCGTACTGTGTGTTCTTTCGTGCGTGAATGAGTGTGTTCGTTTGCATGTGTTTGTGCGGGTGCGATTTCTGCATAGGGCATTTATGCAATGTGTAGTTCAGATAAGCAGTATGAACTTCACCCATGAATGCAGCATCAAAGCAGTAACTATGAAGCAGTCCACCAACTATGCTTCTTCTGACAAAACACCGAGAAAGACAATAAGCTATCCGTCAATAAGGGAGACAACTACATCCGTCCAGAAATAAAACGCGCTTTAAGACTTCGCAGACAACAAGGGAATTGTGCGGTGGCATCTCAATCGATAATACAGAGACGTAGTCGCTATATGCCGACAGATCTGCGCACCTCGGTGTGCGAAATATTGCGCAGACTGGAAGTCCTGTCGCAAACAGGCGAACTGTGAATAATTGAGGTCATCTTTGTTTAGATCTCAATTAATCACAGTTCGCTTGTAAACAAAAGCAAGGCTTGATGAACGGACTACTGTAGAAAAGCTGCAAAAAGGAAGGAGAGAGAGAGAGACAAGAGGCAGCTGAACAGGAGAGAAGGAGAGAAAGATCTAGGGAAAAGTCTAAATTCACTGCCTTCCATTTGAAATGTTATTTTCTCGTCAGGCTGGTGCCGACCAATGAATACATGAAAAGTTTGAGTATGGCTATAGTGTAAGGTCGTGAGCAGAGGGTGTTGTCTACAGGCAAAAGCCTCGAGTAAAGTTGGTTGTGACGTCAGAGACGGTTCTTTCAGCTCAGAAAAGCTCGGATCACCTGCAGGGTAGTCTGGGAAGTAACAATCAAAAAGTTCTTAGAAAAGGAGTTTTCTTGGATCTTGCATGTTAACTGATATTGAATATATAGGCGTCGGGGAATAAACTATGCTACGGAAGACCCCTCACATAGTTGGCCAGTAAAAAACCAAAACTGCTCTTTTAAAAAGAAACCTGGGGTTAAAATTACAATTTCTCAACAACAACAAAAAAAAACCCACTGGGTTTTGCCAGTTTACAAATAATTGTGGTCTGATCGCTATGTCCTCTGTCATAGGACAAAGTCTTAGCCGTTAAATTGAAATTACGTTGTCAGAAAGTAGCTAGCACAACACAAGCTATCTGCGAAACGAAAATCCTGGTTCCCCACTAGACTGGAAGCTCGCGCCACCCAAGGAATGACAAAACAGAGGCAGGGTGTGTATATTTATGACCTTCTAAGCTGCAGTAAAACACAAACCGAACATTAAGGTCTCCCAAGCTCACTGCTTTTATCTCAATGTAAACTCAATGCAGGAACGACACGAAATAACACCCTTCACCTACTGTCAAGTACAGGAGGAACATGGCGTAACCTAGTCAACCCAGGCTCCAAGACAACATGCCCGGCCTTGACCTGACTGTAGGAACAGAATAGATATCTATATTTACTCTGGCACCAAGGGGGCGGCTAAGAGTGGTCCTGTGTCATGACCTTGATGTGACATCGGATAAATGCGGAATAGAACCTTGATTTTTTCGGCTGCTGTACACAGGAACAACTCTGTACAATATCACAAAAGCCTCTCATGGCAAAATGAATTAATAAAGAACCAGTCCACTGCGATTAAACTTCGTCAGAATCGAAACGAACCTTCTGTATAATCGGCATAACAGGGCATGTTTCGCTAAAGTCTCGTTGAGGCGAATGCGTGTTCGCGTGCGTGCATGCGGGCGTGCGCGGGCGTATGCGCGAGTGTGATGGGGGTGGGTTGTATCCACATCAATATAAATTATTGTTCACAACTGTCGCATCAGTTCTTCAGTCAGTGTCGCCAGAGAGGGCACGGCGTGAAAAAGTTTTACACAAACAGAACTGTACAAACATTTTTTTGAAGTTAATGTCCTGAAAGAGGGTCGGGCAAGAGCAACCAAACTGCCAAAGAGAAAAATGAGGTAGTGTCAAAACTGACAGACATGTATAAACAACACGTCAGAAAACAATCTGCATTTTTCATTACGTCAAACTTTAAACCACAAACACTGCTGTCTGATACTATAGCACATGTCGACACACTCGTGAAAATAAGGCAACGTTTTAAGTCTGCTGAGTCGGAACTTTTATGACGAATGTTTTTGTATCAGGTAACATGTAGATACATAAGGAGAATTCTTTTTGTCTCAGAACTGAAAATAACAGCCGCAAGTCAATCTTCCAGAATAGCGCAAAGCATTTTGCTAAACCTTTTATTTATCACAAATATATTTTGTATCATGTCACAGATAAAAATAATGTATATAGATATATCTCGCGAAAAGGTGTGGGGTGTAAACTCAAGGAACACTTCTGAATGAGAAATATTTCGTCTTAAAACTGAAAATAGCAACTGGAAGTCGATCTTGAAGGATAGCTTAAGACGCAAAGCTTTTCTTTTATGACAAACATTTTTGTGTCAGGTAACAGACATAATAATAAACGATATCACGAAATGTCAGACAATGCACATTCGAGAAAACACCTCTACATGAGAACTGTTTTTGTCTCAAGCCCAAAATAGCACCCAGGTCAATCTTTGCATGACAGCGTAATGCGCAGTGTTAACAATTAACCCGATCTGCGCACTAGGGGTGGGGGGGGTGGAGGAGGGAGAGAACAATTGCTTCATTGGTTTTCATAGCACGAGGGTTCCAGCAGAACGATGTGTCGTGAGTGCAGAAAACTTCCAGTTAAGGAGCGATTTTTTTGTTGTTGCAGCAGTGTTGTGCTGCTGTTATCTGAACTAGGAGTGTGTTTTCTTGTCCAATGGCTAAGATTTATTTGTTTTGGACCTGTCTGGTTGACAGGTGCCACTTTGGGGCAATATGTTTACCAAAAGAAATAACAAAAACAGTGAGTGTGTGTGTTTGTGTTGGAGGGAATGGTCAGAAAGAACTGGCTACACAGCCTCAGTTACTCTGTTCATCACAACTTTTGAAATGCAAGGATGGGAAAGTTTAAAATTTTCATTAGCCCGATAGTCTAGCAGCTTTCAAAATTCACTTACTACCTAAATTTTCACTGACCCTGGGGGTTCTTTTTCCACACGACTACAGCGGTCGGCAAAATACCGACAGCCCGACAGTTCACTAGCTGACTGAAATTTCCACTGTACCACGTTGTTCTCTATTCTGCATGACTGCAGCACGAGAAATAATATCAGCATTCCGACGGGCTAGAGATTTGTGATTGTCAATGTCCCAGCAAGATTTCTGGTGGACTAGGTCCTTATTTCGCAATCCCTGATACGTCGCAAAACGTAAAGAAATAATCCAGTAAAACAGTTTCCTCTTTATAACTATAAAAAAGTACTGCGAAAGATCGAAAAATAGACAAACAAAAGAACGAGCAAACTATCATACGCACAGAAAGGAAGAGAATAAAGTCGACAGGAAATAAAGACAGAAAAAAGGGAAAAGGAAGGAGAGTAATGTAGGAAGTAATAAAAAAAAAAGTCGAAGTCAAGAGGCAACGTGGGGTTTGATAATGACACCGATATGCAGAGGCAACTGAGGACTACAAGCAGTCTGGTTACTCACGTCTGTCTCGAAATAAGGTCTCCTGCTCAGAATGCCGCAGATTCCTGGCAGAACTAAATGCCCTGCTGCCGCCACACATGCACACCATCAGTAACGTGAACAACGTCACCGTGCTCCACAAGTGTCCGTCTTGGAATCGGGACGACGTCCCCTGTCTTCTTCGCTGGGTCATTTCTCTTGGAACTTCCACCAGACGCAGTCGCGTGCCTTGCAGCTTCCACTAGACGCAGTCGCGTCCCTTGCAGCTTCCACCAGACAGTCGCAATTCAATTCAAAACTGCACACAGAATAGCCGATTCCTGTCCAGCAAGCTTGGCGGTCCACAGTCACTTACGGGAACGAAAGCAGGTGGCTTTTGCATAAACATCTACTGGCGCTGTTGTCCTGGGTTTGGTTGGATGAGCGATTGTATCTCCTGCCCACACGCAAAAAAAAAGCACGTAAAATATACAGGGTGATGGGATCTTATGACCGTTCTTATCATCGAAAGGACAACACAAACACTCATGCAAGCCATCAAGAGATTATACAGAAAGGACTAGGCCTAGTGCTCTCTCTCTCCCTCTCCAAGCCAGTTTTCATTTACCTGGGACTTCGACAGCACCAGTTCATCCATAAACGCCCAGGTGTTTACTAGGCAATATTGGCGAATATGGTTCAGCGCAATGCCAGGAGTTAATTAACGCGTTCTTGTGCAATAGTTTATCGCCAGTAAATCCCCCATTATTGCTATCTCCGTTGGTTTATACGTCTTCATAACCATGGATAGGTGTTGCCTAGGGTTCGTGCTCGTGCATTACTTATATTCACAAGACCTTAACAGTGTGTTGCTATAGCATCGCTAAACTTAGGCGTATTATTCCACACAAGCACTGTCGAGCCGGTCTCCACCTCTTGTTCACATTTGCTGTCAATGAGCTCTTAGAAACAAATACACTAGGCATCACGTTACAGTTAAAACGAAACAGAAGACTCTTTCCATTAAGTATGATAAAAGTTCTCTTTGCAAAATTTGGCGACATCGCAATTTTAAAAAAATAAGCGATAAGAATGTGTGAAAACTCTACCGTATTATTATCTATTGCTTGCAAATGTTGCAAAAGCTGACACACGTACGTACGCACGCTCGCATGCGCACAAGCGCGCACACATATGCACTTAGGGTGTACATGCACGCAGGGATTTATCTATACCCCTCCCTCCCACATACACCCACACACGTTTCACAATGATTTAACTTACGTTGCGGAATTTCACTATGACACGCAAAGCTCGAAAACGTGACCCTGGCCAAAGACAGATTCCTTGCCTGTTTGCCCCACGCCCAGATAAAACTAACGAGCCGAGATTGTTTTCTTGATATGTGCTATCATCGGGAAGTGTTCTTCCTCGTCACAAGCCGCGCTGATCTCTCGACAGTCCTCCACAGAATCGGCGAAAATGACAAAAGGAGCTTGCCACGGAACATGAATTCTCAGTCGGCGATGGGTCATGACGCGGTATAAAAGGCTACAGAGTAGTGTTTGATCCTAGAAAAAGAAGCTACAGCGTGTTAGAAGCTGTACGAGGTCTGTCAAGATGACAAGCTAGTTTCGAGGCTGTTCCCACGACAACACTCAATCCGTTGCTGACAGCAGCCAGTTAATCCTTGTCCAATCCTCCTCTCAATTGCCTTAAGCCGAAGAAGGGATATCGACAAAGACTGTCTAAGTACTTGAGGCCCGTTTACACGGTGAGAGGTCGTAATGTTTGTAACAGGTGTGCTAGGTAGTTGCTTACCAAGAGACACCATCGTTTGGTCTGTCCCGATTACCGAGCCTGCTGGAAGTGAAGTCACTCCACAGATTTCTCTTAGGAGATTACGAGTAAGTCTATCGACATGTAATGGCGAACGGAGGTTTGGATGATAAGGCTATCAGAGTAGGGGATCGACTGTTTGTTTGGATGGGGAACGAGAGAGAGGTTCTAATCTATGGGGTGACTGCTGTTCAGCAACAACGTGCGTGCACTGACTACAGTCAAGCCGATTACTGAACGCCGAGGAGGCAGCAATTTGAGTGTTCAAACAGTTTCTGCACCGGAGCAGCTAAGCTGTTGTGAACAACTGACTTCGATCCCGTCACTTCCCATTAAGTCACCCACCGAAAACAAAGGAATACATTACTGCAACAATAAGAACGTATTTCCAACTCTTCCTCCCCCTCATTATCCACCCCTTATCCTTCTCATCATCGTCGTTGTCATCAACACCATCGTCATCGTCATTCCCTTCTCATCGTCATTGAATGATCACGAAAAAAACGTCGAAGGTAAGATTACAACAGCTGCAGAGCAGTTTGCCAGGGAGATGGATTACAAATTGTGCCCTGGTGCTGGGCGAACGTCGAGAAATCTCGTCTTTGAAACGTCAGTGTTGTGAAGCTGTCCTAAAATTAATAAAGTTGATAATTATCATCTTAAAGAAGCACGTGTTTTGTTGTGGGCTCTTCGTGAAACAACGACACCAACACAAAAGCAGACAAGATGAAGTACACAAAGGCAAGGAATTTAATTATGTAGTACTCACCCATCGATTTAGCCAGTGCAGAGCCCAATTGATTTTCTTTTCGCGAGAAGACAGTGGTTCTGGCTAGCTAGAACAAACTTCACCGTTCTTATAGTTTGAAGCACACTTTCTACAACACAGTGTCTTGTTATTGTTTTTCGGTCGTCTGCCGCAGATCTTCGTGTTCAGCGTGTGCCTGCTGATTGGGTGTTACAACTCGTAGTTCGATCTCTGGATAGGATTTCGTACAGACAGCAGACGAAGTATGTTTTCCTAGTGCTCAGCAAGACCCAGTTGAACCTAGTTCGATGCGACATGCGTGGACTCGTGTGGATTCTTGCCAAAGTAACTGTGTTCAGGGTTCGTCTGTACAGTCAGCTTTTACGTTACGAAATCACGTGATCAGCGGTGCGTGGGGAGGAGGGGGCGAGCGGGTTCAGTGGAGTGAGGTCCTGACTTGATACCCCACCCCGTCCTTTTGTGAGCCAAAAAGGGAGACGCGGCACACAAAAGGCCCGCGAGACGTTGGCCTCCACCTACGAACCGTGACGTCACTGCGAAGGTGTGACATGCTCCACGGCCCAGCGCTACGTCGCTCGCGGCAAGCAAAGCGTGTCTGTCTTTCCGATGTCACTGTCCGGATCGCAAATCACAGAGGACACATGGAGGAGAAGAACTGATTTTCTTTTTGGAAAAGGTGTCCCAAGGTTATCAGGTGCAGGACAGAAATAGTGCGGCAGGAAATGAAGCGATGATTGTAGACAAGTCTTCGAGATTAGGATAAGGGAAACGGACTGAAATTCCAATGGCCGTCCTTGGTCTCTCGGACATACGTGTGTTCATCTTGTGAATCTTTGATAAGAAGCTAATAATGTAGGTGGAGCGGAACTAATCATTCCTCTCACCTTTTGATTCTCTAGCTGTCCGTCTGTCTTGTTACTTTTTTTTCTCTCTCTCTCCCCCCCCCCCCTTTGCAGCTCGTGTCTGTTGTATGAGTGCAAATCGTCTGTCTTTTGTCTCCCTTTTCTCTGCCCCACCAGCCCCCCCCCCCCCAAAAAAAGGAGGGGGCGTGGAGAAATAAGCAGAACATCTGTGATACGACAGAAGCTAACAATTTGTACTGAATTATGGATCTAAGTTTGACCACTCCCCTTCTCACGTACGCTGAAAAAATGTCCCTGACAACCTCCGCACTCCAGAATTCGAATCTAAAAGCGAAGCGGAGAGCGAGCGCTTGTGTGGGTGGATGGGTGCGTTTTGAATGCGCAAATATCTGCATGCACACGTTTTCATTCAAAAGGGTGCGTGCGTAGACATCGGAACTTGTATGTTCTTTAACTTCTTTTCTTCAGCGCGATGCCCCTGATAGAACGATGGTGGAGGTGGACTCCCCCATCCCCAACCGGGTACCCCCCCCCCCCTTTGTGTCGTTATGGGTATGCGAGTATGTCAGGAAAGTAAGACGTATGGACGTTCTCGTAATGAGGTGTGCGTAAAGCGTTCTCAGTACAGAGTGCTGTAAGAATTAAGGGCTCCGGGGACCATGTGTATCGTATATGCCGTGCAGACAACATGTATTCCAAACCTGTTTCTTCAAAAGTTGTAGTTTTAAGTTAGGTTCAAACAATTTAATATAAGTAGTACGAAAAGATTCTACTGGGGAGTTTTCAAGATAGATTTATCTGGAAAGTGTGTGTGTGGGGGGGGGGGCGGTCATACACCCAGTATAAAGGCCTTGCAGCAAGTCGCACCGACCACTGGCTGTTTCATTGTCCAAGTCGTTCTTAGACTTATTAAAGGTCTGAGAGTGTTATTTTTAATATGATAACCAAAGCGACTTTGCACTCTTTTTAGTCTTAAATACTGAGTACGCAACACAGAATATCCAGCACTGGCATTGTCAGGCTTTAGAAATTCAACGCTTGAATAATCTACAAATATATATATATATACGTAAAGCAGTCTCTCGTACAGTGGAGGTGAACGGTATGTGTGTGGGTGCGTGCGCGCGCGCGCGTGTGTGAGAGAGAGAGATCAAAGGTTTTAAAAAGTTCGGAGGAACTCAATGATTTAAAAGTTATAAAGAAAATTTTAACTCAGTGTGTCAGCAGAAGCAAAATGTTGATAGTAATGTGTGCATGTGCATGCGCGTATATGTACTGATGGCCATTTTTGTGAATGTAGCAAGAATGTCTCCGTTATAAGACAGACGCCGACAATTAAAATCATTCCTCCGCTAAAGGAGTTTATCTTGACGTCATCAGGCGCCATTGGCTACCAATAAATACGATATAACGTACCAGTCAAATGTGTTTATACTGTTCTGCAAAGGATGTCAGCTCCCTTCTTCTTAAAGTCATTAGAAATGATTTAAAAAAGGGCAGGGGTCAGTGATTTCTTTTACAACAGCCAGATACTGCAAAGGCAGCATGGCGTCTTGTGAAGTCTTGGCTAGCACACGGTTAATGGTCGCGGTAAGCAGGACCTAAACGAAGTCAAGCCCCTATGTGCAGTGTCGGTGAACTGGAAAGGGGATATGAGACGATCAGAAAAGGTCTCATGAAATTAAAAAAAAACTTATGAAGAGAACGGGATTACAGGTTTAAATGTCACGAGACAAAACTTGCAGTAAAAATTTTAGAAGTTTAGATATCTTTTCTCTAAAGTATGTATGTAAAGACAAAGAAGAGTGGGTTCGTGAGGACAGTGGGGTTTTGTGCGCGCGCACGTGCATGTTTGCGCGTGCGTTTCTTTTTTGTGGATGCTTGTTTTCGTTTTGGTGTACATGCACGTACGCGGTGTCGATATATTTATGAATGTTAGAGGAGGGTGTATATCTGAATGTTCTTTTTATATCGGGGGTGGGGTGATATATGGTTGGCAGGCAGGCGTGTGGCTTTGTGTTTTAAAGGGTATGAGCATGTTTATGTTTATCTATGTAATGATCCGTATTTTATTTACATAGAAGGAATGTGTCCGTCAATGTGAATGCACAGTTTCTGTGTCAAGATGGAGTGGGCGTGTGCGAGCAAGTGGTCTTTCACCTCTGAAATTTTACCAGCCATAGAGTCTTTACTTTATGTGCTTGTGGGAAAACATCGAGATAGTACTGTTTGGGCCGAGAAGACTGTACACTGAGACGATCGCCTCAGTGTCTAGAGGTGAAGGCGTCCGCTTCCGAGGCGGGAGGTTGGTGGTTCGCATCCCGGCCGAGTCATATCCAAGACTTAAAAATTGGCAATCTAGTAGCTGCCCTGCCAGACGCGTAGCTCTTTAGGGCCCGGTGTCAGTATAATGTGACTGGGTGGGACTGAAGCTCATCCCACGTGTGGCAGCACGTACACTTTGTCTATGCAACGCCGTCCTGATACCCACATAGTTTGCGGCTGGACGTTAAGCAACAAACACTAACCCTCTCCTACATCGAGACACACAATAGTTTGAACAATTTTGTTTTCGCAATAAGCCCCGATAGCACAACGACATTAAACCTAATGTGTGAAGTGATTCACACACCGGAGTTTCTGATGCAGCATTTAGGGCATTGTCGCATGCATAATTCTCCAAAAAGATCCAGAGTAATGTTGGGTAAACAAGATAATTTCAATGACAGGCGGATATACTTGTCTCACTTCTCTTACATGTCTTACCGCTTTGTGTACATACTAATGGTTGCGCTTGACTGTGTCAGAGGTGTCGTACATCATGTCATCACCTGTCACGGTTTCCTCGAACTACATGCTAGCAAACTTGCACCTGTCGCGAAACCTACCGTTATCTAACGTAGCATTGTTGCGGGCAGTGAAAGATTAGTGGTTAATCACATCGAAACACGAATAGAAGACAATTGTCTACCGGACTTTTTTCTGTTTAACCTCACTGGAATCAATTTAGCCCTCCCTGCCTGGAATTTTGTCCTGCTGGGCCGAGCGCAAAGCATTGCGACAGGCAAGTGCAGTGGGCTCGACAGGAAAACACTTGAGGTATTATGTGGGGAAGCGTGATTACAAAAAATGAAATTAAAAATAGTGTTCTGTACGAGAACAAAAGTGCGTCTTTCTGGGTGGAGTGGCCAAATGTCTCGCGCCTTGTTTACTTAACTCAGGATTGTTGCGCATGCAAAGCTACCTGTGCGTGCATGAGTGCGTGCTTGGGCAAAGCGTCTCTTTGTTAATTTCCGGGTGTGGAATAATGCAAGATAATAATTATATATAAATAGACGTTCAAGTACACAAAGGCTACGTGTGACAAACTCCTTATGCACAGCAGTTCAGACACTCATATCTGGGGCAGCGGACAGAGAGAATGGTGGGTGGGGTTCAGATCTCAGCTCCAGCACATTAAAAAAAATATGTAGCACCTGTTTTCAGCCCCGAACAGTAAAGCAAGAAGCCTTTATTGTTAGCTCGGCTTTAAGCACTCTACAAGAATAGGCAAACTTATGTATAAAGGCGAACTTGCATACGTGTATGAAGTCATTCAACAAACAGCTAGTGCGCATGCGTTGACGCAATATGACACTCAGCAGTGTTCTGGCTCCAGATTCATGACAGCTTCGGGAAGTCCTGTATGGAGGGTTTAAAAGGGTGCCACAAGGCACCACAGGAGTCACAAGCAAATCACAGATTCCGTGCTGCCATGTGACGTCCCTCCAAAAGTCTCCAGACCACAACTGACTGGATTACCTGCAACGTATTCATGAAACTGGCTCCAGGTGTAAGCAAGACTTGCTGCCCGAACCGGAAACAGGACTTGATGTCACGTGCGAGTAAAAATGTTTTTGCTGTTGTCTTAAATGTCAGTGTTCAAACATTTCCATTATTTATCAAAGATCTGTTTGCGATATCTGTCCTCGTCCTGCAAAAAGACCTCCCCCCCACCCCCCGTTAGAGCTGGTAGTACGGGGGCCACTGCTTTGGAATTTTGTTTTTGTTACCAGTGGAACACTGTCATGTGTAAAGGCTTTTGTTAATCTGAGAAATATATTTGTCTTAGTTCACTGAAACTTGGGTTGGGTTGGAAGAATGTTCGTGTCTGCTGTTCTGGCCGTAACAGCGGTAGTAAAGCCTGTTTGTCGTGTGTGTCTTACGTCCACCTTTACAAATGCACAGGTGATAAGAACGTCCGTGCAATCCCACCACCACCACCCCTCCCGTATGGCGAGGGAGGACGCAGGTTTGTCTGGTTACAAAAGTTTTTAATCCCCCATGAGTACTGCTCATGCTGTTTGGACCAGACACGGACTTTGTAGCAGCAAACGGCTATCAGCAGAAAACTTTGCCTTAAATCTGGCTTGTGCTCTACATACATTAACCCCACGGACTTTAAATTGGTTATTGCTAGTCTTCAGCAGACTGTGTTAGGTGTTTAAAATCTAGAACTGCCCTCAGCAGGTTTGTCCTCATCAAAATATTGTGGGCGTCTACTGAAGGTTGGTTGCTGCTTGCTGAACGTCCCGCCGCAAATTACTAGGTGCATATCAGGACAGTGGACTATGGGGGATGGGGTCCTATTACTAAACTATGCACTGACAGAACCACCAGACTGATGGCTGCAGTAAGATTGTCAGTGCGGACAGGCAGTTTAATGTGCTGGGAGATGGCCGAAAGGAGTTTCCACAATGTATAAGGAAATAATCCTTGGCCACACCGGGATTCGAACGAGCAACCTTTTACCTGCTAGTCCCCAGCTCTACCAGCTGAGCGTCCCCCCTGCGTCTAGTGGAGGGTTTTCTTCGACAGAACGTTTCAGGTGTTCAGTGTGGGCTTGCTTTTAAAAGAAGATAAAATGGATATTAATTCTGGATTTCTTTCGGTAGAACTGTACGCGTCTTAATTGGAACATCTAGGAACAACGCCATCTTCTGGATGAAAGACTTTCAGGATCACGTGCTCAGTCAAGGTCAAGATCAAGGATGTCTCTTGAACTTTGTAGGTTGAAGGGCAGATAGTAGTGTTTGAGAGCGTAAAAGAGATCGCAAAAGCTCTAATTCACTGGAACCAATCAAATGACAAGCTCTATTTCGGATGTGTAAAAAGCGGATCCAATCAAATGGCGAGCTATATTTCGCAGGTCTTTCTGGGGGAGGGGAGAGGGAGGAAGAGGGGGATGTGCATAAGCGCAGTATGTCCAAGCCCCCCCCCCCCAGCCCTCACAGTTTATTTTGGTTTTAACTAGTGAACTTAATCCGTCAAGCCTTCGAGTTCAAGTTCATTTCGGCCAAGTTCGCGTGTTGTATTACAGCTGGCGTTCGTATGTATGTATTTATATATTTACTTTTGGTCAAAAGGGCGGTCGTAAGGTCTGTTCGCCCCGAGTGTTTGACGTGCACCTTCACTTATGACCAGAACATATTAAGAACGTCCTTGAAACTCGACCCTAGGTTGAGTGTCAGTTGTATGGGAACTCCATACGTAAGCTGCGCAAATAACACACACGATGAATGGACTGTTTTAATGAATGACTGAGCAAAGCAAACACGACCGCTCATGCAATCACATGCCTAAGTTTCACATCTGCCTTTAACAAAATCTAATCTATCTTAAGCAAAGTCTATTATAATTGGGCACCAACGCACAGCCGTCTAACCGAAGGACGTTTTTTTGCACCAGCAGTTTGGATAGTTCATGTCGTAGGATAAATTATTCTTATTGTCGGTCTCACAGTTCGACAATTTGGCAATTTCAGCTGGTTAAACGCCTGCTTACGCAATTCATTTAGACTCAGCGGCTGTAAGACGTCGATCAAGACTTTCAGATCGACAATTTGGCAGTTCCCGCTGTTCTAATGCCTGCTTTTGTCATTCATTTCGACTCAGCCCCTGTAAGACTTCGATCAAACCAGACATAACAACCCAGCAAGCAAGGGGGCGGAGGTCAGTGGGACGAAGGGCATAGGTTAAATACAGTAAGTTTATAAGGTATATGTGCTTAAAACAAGACAGCACATTTGAACTTTGACCTGGCAAATGCGGAAAGAGAAGACCTAATAAAACAATAAAAATAATAACGCAAAAATATGTAGCGGGCATCCCAACCGAAGTGGGCACTCGGCGCTATACGAAAACCTACCTGGGTCTCCTGATCGGAAGGCTGACAAGAAACGTAAATATCTGGCCTCTGAAGTAGCGGATGTCCATACGTTTGTTTTTGGCGTGATTCAGAAGCGTGTGATAATATATCAGTCGTCAAGTGCTGCGCAGTGACCAAAACAGCCAGCGATAAACTGTATCCCTGAGGGTGTGAGCGAACAAATAAGGAACTTTTCTCACGTGTGTATGGCTTTCGTGCACTTATTGCAAGCCAAAAAAAGAAAAAGAAAAAGAAAACCACTGTAAATGAGTTTCGTCTGAGTAAACAGCAGGGCGTTCTCTGTTATCGCTTAGAGAGTGGATAAACAACTCAATGATTATATAGCAAGGACTGTGAAAGGAATTTTAAAAAACGGAGAAAAGGATGGAAATGAGAATGGAAAACGGAAAAATGAGAAAATTATAGGGTCTGAAGAAAGCAGTGAAGCAAAACATAAAGGAGTGAAAGAAGAGAAGATTGAAGAAAGTAAGAAAAAGAAGAAAAAAATTCTGATACCTTTTTTCTTCACTCTCAGCCTGTTGGTCATTAACTTAAGTCGATGAAAGCGTGGGATGTGAGGTCTCAGATGACCTCGAGATGATTTCCAAACCCTAGAGTTTTCCCTCTTAAGCGCATTGGCGATAGTTCAGTGCGTGTTGAGCTCGACATGGCACGTGCTGTTCATTTGTGGTTTTGTTTATATGTTCCTACGACTCACCGTCCTTGTAAACAGTTTTGTGCTTATAGATTTCGACTTATTTTCGCTCCACCACCCCCCTCCTTCCTGGGGGTGGGCTGGGAACGTAAAAGATTGTCCGCAGCTGTACATCATCTCTCGCCGATGGCTGTCAGTGGAGGTCACGGACAAGACCTACATTCGGTCGCTAGCAAGGTCACGTGACGTAGTAACCCATGACCTGCCTTGGGAAAAAATGGATGATGAAGAGAGAGAGAGTGTGTGTGTGTGTGCGTACGGGCGTGCGTGCATGCTTGCTTGAGCAAGCACTACAGCTATCTGCGCGCTTTTTTCAAAGGTTTCGAAAGGATTTACAAAACAAGCCTTTTGTCTACCCCATTTCACAGGCACCGAGAAAACCCGTTTGTTGCATGTCGCCATTTAAATTCAGTTTTCAGTCAAAGATAAATGCACCTCTGTGTGCTGAGAAAAGATTAAACGAATCTGTGCTATTTTTCGACAAGATCAAATGGCGCGAAAGAAGTATTGGCGAAAAACGACAAGCAAGAAAGAAGGCATCTCTCTTTCTCTCTCTCTGAATTAAAATGTGTGTGTTTGTTTGTTGGGGTTAGGAGGTAGGTGTTGTTGAAATTTAAACTTTTTCTCTCAGGCTGTTGTTGTCGACTACCCTAGGGCTACGGCTGTAATAAATGGCGCTGTTACTTGGGCGTACTTTCGTTTTTTTCCCCACCCACCCCGTTCTAATTAATGCTATCGCCTTCTTTCTTCATTTTCCAGTTAATATTTCTTATCTCTCTCTCTCTCACACTTATTTCACTCTGTTTCTTTCCTTCTTTCCTTTTTTCTTTTTTTTCCTCCCCCCCCTCTTTCCAATAAGATTATAATCGTCAGAACGTCATAAACTTGTTTTGACACAAGCAGCAGCGGGCTAATGCACCGAGAATTTGAATTCTAAAATACATGCGATATTTACCTGTAAGAAGCACCTGCATAAAATTTTATATCATCAAAACCATTCATAATAACAGTGCATAACAAACAGGCCATAAAGAAAATGCACAATAAAGGAAGTCACACCTGCACATCAGGTTGAGAATAAGGAACAAGCTCGTAAAATAATTTTTAAAAAAGACTAAAAAAAAAGCAGGAGAGTTTGCTTATTCTTTTTAATGGTCTTTTATTACAACCTGAATAGTAATCTCCGTATTTTTGTGCAGAATTATGTTCGATTAGGAAGCTGTGGCTATACATGATCGTTAAATAAAGTCATGGAAATGCTACCGTATAATACACAACGCAAGCAACAAGGATGTGCTGGACGTTTAGTACTGGATTCGTCGACACATAAGTTGGATTTATATTTCTGCAAAATATCTGTAAGACTTCAACATTTGCCATGCCTATGACTAGGTTAAAAGGGCATTTTCCAATGGCATTTCCAATAAAAACTTGAAAAACGACATTACGCGCACGCGTGTTCGAAGCGAACTTGAGTCGTTTTGTTATGGATACTCCAAAAACAGCCAGAGGCGGTTCAGTGAAGATCTCGACATCGAACATAAAAGTTGAAAAACGACATTACGCGCACGCGTTTTCAAAGTGAGCTTGAGACTTTTTGTTATGGATACCGCAAAAACAACCAGAAGCGGTTCAGTGAACACGTCGACATCGAATCTCAAGAAAGTTCATGAGATATGTTATCTCCAAGAATAACTTGAGACGTTTCTTGTATTATCACGCTAAAATTCAAGAAATAATGTGCTACATCGTCAACGTAAAACGCCGGAAATGTGATGCTATTCTCAAGGTAGACTTTGCGATATTTTACACTTTGTCTCCAGTATGAAAGCCAGTAAATTTACACTTTGTCTCCAGTATGAAAGCCAGTAAATTTCCAGTAAAAGGCCAGAAGTTTCATTGCACACCTCGGATGTCGATGATTATGGATCATGGTATCTCCAGAGAACGGTTCATTTACTGACGTAGAGAAAAAGATTCCTCTGTATGTATTCCCAAGATGAAAGACGTCTCGATTCGTGAGGTAGGTGGAAATACAATACGTAGAGCTAATACGCTTTTGTCCAACATGTCAGGCCTTTTGGCAAAATCATAACTGATGTGGGATTAGGTTAATTTACACGAAAACATCTTCCATCTCCTAAACCTACGATTTTCTTAACTGCATAGTATACAAATCAGCTTATGACACGGAAAGAAGATTAGAACATTTTTTTCATACAGAGAAACAAGATTAGGAAATGTATCATGGTCTGCAAGATTGTAGATCATCTTTCACAGTCGGTACAAAACTTTTCACGTTATAGTCCAAACGTGGTGTTAGCCGCTTGTCAAGTATCACAGTCATTCGAAAATCTGCTCAGATGCGTGCGTGAGCGAAGGGGAAGCAACTCGCGTTCACTTCGTGAGGCTGATTCGGTCTTGTGTGCGGGAGGAGGTAAAGAACGTCTCTTCTGTGTCGTTAGGATCGACTCCACTCCTCCCTCCGCTGCTGTAGGAAGGGTAGGACATCCAGATGTCGGTCCTGTTTCGCTGGTTCCTCCGCCAAAGCACGACTGAGAGGCTAGCAAGGGCGGCTACTGCTGCGCTCAGGCTCACGATGACCGGAAGCACCCACGAGGGCGTTGTCGTCTGCTCTTCTGAGGCCGATCCTCGCAAGACTGAATCGGATCCAGAAGTCAGTGTTCTCGTTCCGCTCGCTGAGTCAACCTGCAAGCGAATGTGAATGGGTGTACGAGCTGACCTTTCAATTTAAATCGCGTTAGTGCATCATAAAATCGATTACTTAATCACACAGTTTAGTGAAAGTCTGTTATTCCCAGCGTATGCTAACCCCGTTGTTTCCTGTTCCTGTCTCAGAACTGCTCTCGTCGGCAGGAACGGCGAAGGGCCCGCAGCGTGGGAACCCGGCGGGTGGGGCTGGGAGCCCCCCGTTCTCATCAAGAACTTCCAAAGCCACGGCCATGCCTAGCTCGGCATGGAACAGCAGGTGACAGTGCATAAACCACACACCTGTAGTGGACACGTAAACCACACGCATTCGGTAAACGCATAAACACATAACTGTTGTACAATTATAACTATCATTATAAACAATTATAACTATCATGATGTAAATCCTCATATCTTAGCAATCAACACCCACACGCTCGTCATGAACACAAATGTACATCTGTCGTGGAACCACAAGACATTCCCCTGTTCTGATCACGTACCCCAGTCACAGGTAATGAGCTTATTAAGCTCACGGGTGAAAAGTAATGCTCACATTAACCGGACACCTATATCGAGCAAATGAACTTGTCATCCCTCTACCTCCCCTATCTACCTCCGTCCATCCAACCGTCTGTCCATCTATTTAAACACGCGTTCACATAAGTGATTTGTGTGTGTGTGTGCGCGTGCGTGCGTGCGTGTAATTATTGTGTATAATATATTACAGGATAAAACCAATCGAAGAAACTATCAGGAAACCTAATCAAATGTGTTGCTCCTCGCTCTTGACCTTAGCACGAGAAAGGTAGACCACTCCAGCTCTCTTTCCAGTCGTATAACGCATAGAGTTATAGTTCCTGATCTAATGGTGGTTTTTCTAGCCCGACTCGGTCCACAATCTCTTACGTAAATACTACTGGCAACAACTCACCTGGATTATCCGCTTTGAACCTGATGACGACGAAACCCCCGTCAGGTAGCGCCACTGTGTCTTTGAAAGGCGCCAGATGGAGTTTACGCTCGATCAGACTTTTCTCGTCCAATTCTTGGAACAGTGCTGGGGTCATGGGATCTGTCAGCTGGAATTATCATCATCATTATCATCGTATCATCACCGCCCTCTCCTTCTCCTCCTCCTCATCGTCTCTGTCTTCTAAATAGTCATCATTGCCATCGTCGCTGTCGTTCGAATCATCACCATCGTCGTTGTCATAATTCTCCTCGTCCTCTTTGTCGTCGATACTAGCATCAATGCTGTCGTCATCATAATCATCGTCGATGCTTTTGTCGTCTCAGACTAGGGCCTTGCGAAGCTTCGTTTCGTCTTAGAATAGAATATTGAATCGAATACGAAAATTTGCTCCAACACAGTTGTCGTTATTAATAATACCATGGTGACGATATACTTAATAATAACGTAGGTGCAGCCCTCAAAACTCAGTTTTATGGAGGAAAACTGGAGGTTCCGCTGGCGACGAAATCCATCGACCTAAGCGTGTGTCTCATCTGTCTGTTTCTGTTTTCACTCGATCCTCATTTCTTGTCTTTTCAAAAATATGTACACCGTAGCATTCGAATGCAAACATTTAAAAAATCACTGTGCCGTCACATCTAATCCTTTAATAAACCAATCTAAGTGCACACGTTTAAGAAATCAGTTATAAATAACTGATAAAAAGGTTACTTATCATCTTTCGTTAACTGTATAATCCTTCAAGAGGTGTCGGTCCGGATCGAAATCACTTGCCAAGCTTTTTGTCTGTCAGTGACTGTGTGTCCATTCATCCGCGTCCGTTTCTTGGTCTCTTATTTCTCACCTGACATTTACATGACGTCATTTCGTCAAGCTTTCGTGTCCTTCGCATTCCTGGTCTGGCTTGCCTGAGCGTTCATAGCTGCTCTACCAGTCATAAGAGTGGTCGTAAGGCCCATTCACCCTGTGTAGTTTACGTCCATCTTTACGTACGAACAGGAGATAACGCTCTTGCAAGCCAACTCTTGGACGCATTAGCATCCTGTGACCAAGATCAACTCGTAATGACCGTGGATAGGCTTTTATTATAATACTCTCCACACAAGGGGAGCAACACCTGCTGGAATAGTATTGCCCCTTACAGTCAACAGGTGATCCGTTGATAGCTAGTCTGTTAGTAGGGAATATGTATACACTGTACCTCAATGTGGTTTGGACCGAGTGGTTTTTTTTCCTTTTTGGAAGTGGTAAATTTTGTCAATAACTTGCAGAAGTTACCGTTACCAGTATCCACAGTCTTTGCCAGCACTGGGCGAAAACGTGCATTTACGAAGATTTTCGGCAGGTACGCGGGCCTGGTTGAATGGTTTGTTTATTGCATAACGTTTCGCCCCAAACAAGGTGCATATCAGGACGGTGTTGCTTAGACAAAGTTTACGTGGTGCCACACGTGGGACTGATGTCGCAACACGGGCCTCGGTCCCACCCAGTCACATTATACTGACACCGGGCCAACCAGTCCAAGAACTGTTCCCTATGGTGGCAGGCGTCTGGCAGGACAGCTTCTAGATTGCCAGTTTTTAAGTCTGAGGTATGACTCTGTCGGGGTACGAACCACCGACCTCCTGTCTCGGAAGAGGACGACTTAACCAAGCGACCAAAGAGGGGATCTTACGTGAGGCATAGGCACGTTTTCTTTTTGTGTAAACGCACGTTCTGGTGCAGTGTTACTGAGCTGTGACGTTCTGGTGCAGTGTTGCTGAGCTGTGACGTTCTGGTGCAGTGTTACTGAGCTGTGACGTTCTGGTGCAGTGCTACTGAGCGGTGACGTTCTGGTGCAGTGCTACTGAGCGGTGACGTTTTGGTGTAGTGCTACTGATCGGTAGCAGCAGGGAAGTCCAGAACTGACCTTGTCGATAGCCACGACCCGGAAGCTGAAGCCATGCGCGTGGAACGGGTGAACGAAGGTCGTTGCGGTGGTGTTTGTGGGGTTGCTGATTACAATCTCCACAATTTCGTGCAGATTGACGGTCAGCATGTGCGAACACTCACACCAGTCACCGATGCAGTTGTCTCCCAGTGCCGAGCTGTTGCAAGTTTGTCCCTAAAGACACACCCACGCGTACACACGCACGCACGCACGCATTTTGCCATGCTAAAATAATCAAACGCGAAGACGCCCTTTCTTTATTTGGAAGGAAGGGCAACTCCACGCGAAGAAATAATTATCTCAAGTTTCAACTTTGACAGAAAAACAGTTTTTTAAACTCTATAAACTGTACCTTTGAAGAAACAACACGAAGTTCACTAGGTTCATTTTGCATTGTGACTAAAGCTACAGCAAGCATCAAGCAGACTCAAATAGGATGAAATGAAAAGAACTTTTTTCCTACTGGTCGCATACAACGCAGTTGGTCCAGTTCTCAAGCGAGTGACTGCCATTCCTCACTCGTTGGCAACTTGGGAAATTGTTTTTCTCATTCTATCGTATTTCACTTAAGCAACTGGTTAGATTTATTCATCTTATAATTAATACTTATTATTCCCCCGACCCATTTTCATCTTTTCGTCTTCCGTTCAACAGATGTAGCGGGAGAAAACATCTGTCTACCTACATGCGCTCTCTCCAAATGGTGAAAGACTTAGGATCACAAAACTATGTAGTTCGATTCTCCTGCTTTCATTTGCAAGCGGGAAAATTCTTAAAGTATGGAACAGACCAAGAAGTTTATGGGTGCCAACAGCTTGTGCAAGAAAAGCGTTGCGTATTGTCCTGTAAATAACCATATGCTTCAGGCTGTGAGACCACACACGACAAATTCCATCGTCGTGCCAGACTGGACGGGTGTTCGAAATCTGGGCCTGCAGAAGATTGTTTCAAGTGTTGTCTCCAACAAAGCCCGAGATTTAAATCTTTTGTTTGCTACGACAGCAACGAAAGAGTCAAATCTCGTGCTTTGTTGTTGGAGACAACATTCTCACACGTCACTCACCCATGCACGTCACCAGGTACTACACGTGACATCGTGAGGAGAGATCTTACCGGAGGCACTTCATCTCTCTGTGACAGCAGCGGCACTGGCCCCAGTTTGTTGGTGATACCGTTAATCTGAGGCGAAACAGCCCTTGTAGTAGGCCCGCTGTTGGCAGGGTAAAGGTCAGGGTCAAAAAGGTGAAGGTTGTTCACCAGGTTCATGTTCAGCTCCAGAAAAAACTGATGATCCGGCTTCTTAAGCAGTGCATCATCATCTTCTACCAGAGCTTCCATTGCCAGCAGCTGCTCCCGGGAGTCTGACAGATTTAGTACTTGTGGTTCCGTAGGTATAGGTCTCGCGGGCATTTCCCAGTAGTTGAATATCTGTTACACACGGATGTGAAATGTACTAAAATAGGCGTCATCTTATTTAGCTATTTTTAAGTTTTAAACATATATAATCTACACATCCGGTATATTTGAGCTTAGGAATAGAAGACCTGAAGTAGGTGTCAAATAGGGTTTCCATAAGTTTTACCCAATAAAATGTCATAAAATACAATAAAATACCATATATTCCACATTAAAATGATATAAACTTGGTAAGTAAGGACATTCTAGATGTATATAACAGAAAAGTGTAATTGGAACAGTGATTCCCCTAAAATGTCATATTGAAAAGTTCTGGGTCTACATTTAAAAATAGATTTTGGTTCGTTGTATCACGAACGTCAATATCTTTTAACACTGTTTCACATTTCGACAGTGTTTCTAACAACGCAGTTAATAAACGTTGTTGTTTGATTTCGAGAACTGCTGACTGTGCATTTAATATATTCCGTAAATTGCTTTCACACTCACACAACACACACACACACACACACACACATATATATATATATACAAAAGACACACACATATACACACATGTATATATACATATATATACACACACAGCACCAACAAACTTATAAACACACACACACACACACAACACCTTCGAAGATATGCGTATGATGAACTTTCCTCACACGAGTAAACGTATATTCTTACGTCAGTTATTTTAAAGGATTAAAAAAAGTGTGTAACCGCCAGCATTTTAAAATAATGTTTTTGCTGCCTTTGTGCGTAGTGTGGACTCTAAAAAAATAAATGGGACATAAATAAAGTTCGAGCAAAAAGAATTCAACAAAAAATGATGGACAGAAACTCAAGTACGGGGAGGGGGAAAGGGATGAGTCATGACTTGCAAACGTATATCGTACTTTCCCCGTGATTTCCGGGGCGGGTCTGTCTTCCGGTTCCTCTTGGTCGTTGTCGGTACTCTGCTGGACATTGGAAGTGACGTCAACGTTGCCTCCCGTGACATACCTGATGATGGCCAGCCCCTGCACGCCTGCGCACTGGCCCTGACCTGTGACCCGCAGCCAATAGGATCCGTTTTCTTGCGCGGCGTTCAGCACGAAGTCGTATCGCTCCGCGCTCAGCATGTCGAAAGACCCCACCTTTGTGACGTCAGCAGATATTCGTCAGCAGATATTCGTCAGCAGATATTTGTCAGCATATATTTGTCAGCAGACATTTGGTACACTATATGCCTTTACCCTCGTGGCACAAACACAAAGAGGATGGACTCGGGTAGAAATAGGAACACATACAAAAGTACTCACTCACTTACTCATGCAAGCATGCAGTCGATTGCGCATGTGCGCATTCACTAGAACGTGCATCCAAGGGAAGATGAAATGATAACGACAATGCTATGAAAAATGTTGTTGCATAAGGCAAAGGAAAGAGCGTGCACATGCATTCGTGAGTCTTGCATTTGTAATTGTTTGATGATTTGTGTGTGTGTGTGTGTGCACGTTTTTACTTAACTGGGAAAGTGTGTTGTGCGTTGTCAAAATAATTACAAATAAGACTTGACATAACAAGCATGGTATTTAATTCCCCCACACCCTGTCAATGTCTACCTTTGAATATAACATCAGAGAATGCACACAGCGATAGCTACTTAACCGTACAATAGCCACGAAATCCGCGAATAATTGAGTCATATGCCACCAACAAAGCTAGAAGGGTCCTGATTTTTCTTTTGTAACCCCCTCCACCCACCCACACACCCCATCCCCGGTTCTGTTTTATCTGACCTTGAAGTCTTTCTTAACCCAAAGAATGCGGGTCCTGTTTCTGTAAACGTGGCCATATATAAATGTAGACCCACACAAAAGGTCACGTGAAAGCTGGTTTTAACCGGACCATCCTTGGAGAGACGAACTCCGGCAGTATAGTCAGCTGTTCCATTACGCGTGAGTCCGAAAGTTGAGTTTGAGTTCCAAAACCCAAATCCTCCCCTTTGGGGCTTTTAAACCCCAAACGATCTCAAATTGGCGTGTTTATCCCGAAAATGTCATTTTCGGTAATAAAGAGCTGTCTTGTACACCCAGTCAAGCGCAAGATCTGTGCAGAAAGCTTCACTTTAAACAGCGCGCGCGTTGTAGGATTTTTCGTGGACTAGGGAAGCTGTCCAATCTGCGTCCAGCTTAGTCTTTGCCCCGTATCACGAAGTGCACGGGAAAAACGCGTTTTGCCAGGTGAGAAAGGCTAAACATGCCTGCCAGGCGCATCCGATGTGCAGCCCAAAGCTGCGACCGCAAAATTTTCCTCGAAGGATCATCTGATTAAGATCGGCCTTTAGGTAAACTAGACCGCAGGCCCCCCGGTTGAGAAAAGCTGATAACCTCCACTTCCTTCTTAATTCCAAACAGTTCTCTGTTGATCATCCATTATTTCCTAATCACGGGAGACACTCCGAAGGGGAGACAAGTCCTCACCTCAAAGGGCACGAAAGGTCTACCGTCGGAGGCGATGAGCAGCATGGGATGGTCGTCAATGGAAACGCGGAGCGGGCAGAAGAAGGAGCCAGCGCTGATCAGCCGGAAGCGGTACCGGAAGCCTGCCTGAACTTTGAAGACCGTCCTTGGCAAGGTCAAGGCGCCTGTGGGGTCGGCTGCTCGTCCTGGTAGGGGGTGGGAGAAGAAAATAGCCGTAAGTAACAAATAGGATACGCAGTAAATGGGGATAATAGCGTCTCCCTTTCGTTTCCTCTTTCGGAATTCTCCCGCTTTCTGTTGTTCTGAGAACTTATTTAAACTTTTTGTAACTTTGAAGAATACTGTGAACTTTGGTAATACCTTAATCGTGAATAATGAGCAGAATGAATCAAACGAAACCTATTATTTTGTCTTGATTTATTTAAGGTATTTGTAAATTGCGCAGATATGAGAGATCAAATACATGATTTTAGTTTCGGACTATAGTCTGTAATGGTTTACATGTCCAATGCATATTTGTTCTGAAATTAGAAACTGCAGAATAGTTTATTGTGCTGGTGGCAGATTGATGGAGGGCGGGGAGAAGGGAGGAGATAAAGGTTAACAATGAATAGAAATAAATTGAAATAAACAAATCAATATAAATATTTCAATCTTAAAAACGGCCTGATGACGCAGCAGATTACTGCCCCTAAAGCCCTCATTCAAATTTAGAACAGATACTTATACTGCAGACCAACACTGTGGCTGGCTAATAACACAGACAAAAATAGTATATCATGCATGTATGAAGTGACGTTCTGACGAAACAGGCAGATAAAATAGACCCAAATTTATGTCTAGATATTTACTTCTACGCGTATATGCAGACACTAAAAATAACACCAGCAGTGCTGTAAATATAGAAGCGGGTTGCTGCTATGTGTCTTCTTAATCCATGAAACAATCTATATTTAAGGGTTGTGGAACTTAAAAATACTTCACAAGTTTTAATAGGAACAGTGGAGAGATTGGAATTTGAAAAAAACGATGGATAAAGATAGAAGATTAGGCGGAAACCTCAAATACAGAAGCATGGTTGACCGAAAAATGTTAAGGTTGTCTACATGTAATTTTAACCCACACGCACACGCAGACACACACACACACACACGCTCACACAAACACGCACGCACAAACACGCACACATACACACACTCACACACACGCGCATCCGTGATCGAGGTTATGTGCGGAAGACAGGCGTTTCGATTGTACTGCGAAGGCAGGTTGTATGCCGTATGCCTTCAGCACTCGTTTCATCGTGTTACCAACTTAACCTTGCGATTCTGTGCAAGCCTTTCTTAAAGACACGAACACCCCGTTTGCCGAACGTGACCGTGCGCACACACATCGTCCTGTTAAGGAAGACCACCCCGGAGGGTGGCCCCAAACTGACCGTTGATGAGGATAGCAGTCACGGTGGCTCCAGCGCTGAGGCCCATGTTGCTGAACGTGATGGCCTCGTCCATCGGCATATTGGTCCACTCGTTCAGCACCATCACGTGTTCCGGCAGATCGAAGTCGTACAGGGAGTAGTGGGGGTCCAGGGAGGGAGCCTGGCGTACCACGAAGCTGCCAAACATTCCGTCACCTCTCTGCACACCTGCGTGGGCATGCCACAGGTGTGTGCCCTCGTCCATGATGTAGAATCTACGCACAGACGGACAGACAGTTACATCGGTGGATGTATGCAGTCGTGTATGTACGCATGCAGCCACAGATGATTATAAAAATCCACCAGCCCAGATATGCAGATGTACACGGGGGTCGCAACGCCACAGACAGGAAGAATATATTTGTTTTCTTTGAATTCCTTCGTTATATTTGGCGAAACGCCCGAACGCTCTGCACTGCACCATTGTAGTCGTTTGGTTGATGTCATGAACGCTTATTCTTCTGGTCAATGTAAATGATACTTCCGGGATTTTTCGCTTGCTTCGGATGCGTGCGTGTTAACACGTCGGCCGTCTCCGTGACTAAAACTACAAATTATTTTGTTCATTACAGACTCCACTAGCAGCGTTTAAAGACAAAGGAACAGGGTTCTGACTGACTGACTGACTGACTGACTGACTGACTGACTGACTGACTGACTGACTGACTGACTGACTGACTGACTGACTGACTGACTGACTGACTGAGAATCAAAGGTTTAAAGTCCAGGAGAAGCTGCAGCAATACCTTATAGCACTGGGGCAACTGTTGGATTAAACGTTAGGAATACTTTTGAGAAAGGAACCTTTCAGAAAGTCCTTTCGCACTGTATGTAGAAACATATGGAGTATGAAGAAACTCTTAAAACTTGTTAAACCTCCACAGAATAAAGTCGAACTTCTGAAGGCGGGGACTAGGGTATCGGGGAACAGAGAGAATACAATCTATCAGAAAAAAACACAAGAAACTTTTGGAGCCAAAGGGGAAGTTATGTGTTTCTGAGAGATGCTGGAAATTTCTTTTAGCAGGAGGCGGAGGCAGACGGATTGAGGGAGGAAGAATTACTAGATGATGAGGACGATGATGATGACGGCAATGATGATGATACAAGTCACACCTGACTACCTCACCTGTACTGAAAGGTACCAGCGCCAATGGGACACTGTGTGATCATCGGCACGCCATCCATGTGCTGCGCTGCTTTCTGGAGAATTCCGTGCCAGTGAATACCGATTCCTTCCGACATTGCCATAAAGGTTTCCACGTCCACAACGACAGTGTCTCCTTCACACACCTCTCAGATTAAAAAAGAGAGTTTTTTGCTGAGGAAATTTTTATCATGTAATTTGCAAATCTTAATTTAATTTTTGAAGTAATTCCATTTGCAGCATGTCTCTTCCTGCTGTGGTACTGATCTCGTGTTGCCTGTGTATCTAAATCCGTGTTTAAATGACCTTGGTTAAATGCTGGCATAACTCAAAAGGGGGATGCGTGGAAGAGAGATTAATGGCTTATTCAGTTAAATTCTTGGTGGTAGAACACTGATCTTGTAGTCAGCTAAGCATAGCGGTTTGGAAAAAACCCTAGTATGCCTTTAAGCTGACCTGGAAATTGACCCTACACCGATTGATCGCAGCTGGGAGGCCCTGCAAGGGATGGCACAGCCGCATAGCAAAGCAAAAACAGCCTGCTGCCATTTGAAATCCCTTAAGCGGGGCTTCCAACCACAGCCAACTTAACTGCTCACAGTCTTTGAGAAACAGGCTCCTGGACACAATGCGGTGGACGTGAACGGACTTTGCGGACTCAGCTTCGATAGTACCGAGTACTTAACCTGTAGTTAACTAGGCCCAGCTATTAAATAAAAGTCTGTACTGTAGTACTCCTTTAAGAATGGCCCAAGCTGCACAGTTTTACCAGACCTGGATGGTGGGTCCTGGCACAATGCGGTTCACGGACAACACGTTGCGCACGTTGCCGTCGGCCGTGATGCAGTGGCCGCGCAGGCAGTCGGTGAAGTTTCCGGTACTGCATCCGTAGCAAGCCTTGGACATCGTCTGGTAGGTCTCCACCACGAACCTGTAGCGACACTCTTTGGGCTCCCCGTCGTCTGTACACTGACGCACGCACTCATGGTCCAAGTAGTCTGTGACACGCCGACAACCAGACAAGCAGTATGCATCAAGTTAGAAATAATGCAGCGAAATACCGAGGTCAGATTAGTAAAACAAATACTGCGTCAGAAGAAAACAATCTATCGTCACTCCGAAATCCACTCTCGTGGTCGTCAACATTCGATTAGATATAATTTATTGAGGTTATTGAGGTTGGATAATACGCAGAAACTTTGGACACGTTTACCAACATCATGTGTGTTAGAAATAAACATAAATGGGAAACACCTCTAGCTTATAGAACTAACACTAGAAGGCAGTCTATACCATTTATAGTGCCAGTGATCATGTGATTAAAGTCTGGCAGTCAGATACACTGTGCGAGAAAGTCGCATATAAATCTGGTAAATCTTTTAAATGCTGAAACACCCTAATTTCAAAAGATATACACGCTTTTCGTCTTTGTGTAAACGCCATTTCTGCGCAGTAACACACACGCACACGCGCGCGCGCACACACACACCTATGTCTAAAAGTTGTGTAACAGTACTAAAAGCAAGATAGTGGGTGAGGTATGCTTTTCTAAACCTGTAAGCAAACGAATATATTTGCAGCATACTACTACAAATACTAGATTTTAACAGAATCTCGTGTTCCTGTTAGCACATCCATCGGTGCACCCAACAACGTGATGTCATAAGGTACTGAGTCACTGATAAGGAGACTTATTATGCTCTTCACTGTTATCTCTATTCATCCTCTCTGTCGTTTTGTCGTGTTCTTATTTTTTGGTTTTGACCGTAAACATTGGTACATACCTTAGAATTTCTTTCTGTCCCCCAAGGTTGAGCAAACACCCAGACTATTTACTCTATTTGGCGCGAATGTTTAGAACTGTGCGAGAAGCAAACAACAAAGTAGCCAACAGGATCGAAATATCCTTGATTCCCCCCCCCCCAGATGTTTCAAAATAGCGAGGTTGCATTTCAAAAGCAACGAAATAACGAACTTCTTACTATCAAGCTTAAATACAATTTTTAAAAATGGGTAAAAATTTTTTTTACGCTTTGTGACTATTCAGCGGGTTTTTAAAGGACGTTTTATATGCAGCTAACAAGCTGGACAGGGGATTTGAGTAAGGCGAACGAAACAGCTGAAGTTTTAAAAATATGCAGAAAATACACCATTGGGGTGGATTTGCAATGTTTTGGCAGGGCTGCATTTTTCTGGCACATCAGTAAGAAGTTGGGGTGGGGTTGGAAAGGTAAGGTTGGGAAGCTCTCAAAGGAGTGGATGAGAAGTTTGTTGCAAAAGCAGTCAGACCTTTTACCGACGATCACTTTTCACCTGATTAATCTCACCGCCACAGAGCGATATTATCCGATAATTATTTCTCAACTTGACAACACTGCTGTTTAGACAAATATAATTTTGATAGAATGCTTCTGAAACGTGCTTGAAGACTTCATGGCAGTTTCAGCCTTAACCCTTTCTTCTATGAAACTTGTGTACGCATTAATTAATTAGAACATTCACTAATTAATTTGTCAGTTAAATCACCTGGCAGCAGCTTTGACTTCTGTGCAAACACGCCGACGCTGGGGATGATGACGAAGAGAAAGGCAACCCAATTCATCCTGGCCAGTGAGAACTTCACTCCCAGTCCACGGACCAACTGTGAGATGCTGCTGACTACTGGTCCAGATGCTGAGAGTCGGCCAGACAGTGCACATATGTAATTAGCACCTTATTAGTGTGCGCGCTTGCAATTAGTACCTATGTGTGACCAAGCTGCTTGATCGTGCTCGAAAAATATCCGAGGGCTGAGGTCATAGATAGGGTATCAGGTTAAAATTCACACGTAGGCACTATGAGGTGAACCGATCCGGTTGCATATTATCTCTGTCCTGTCTGTCGACGTAATAATTAGGGTTATAAAGTAACAAGGACAGCATCGCGTATCCTCCTGTATTGTGTTACTTGATCTCGTGTGTATGGGTGCGTGTGTGAGAGTGTGTGTGTTTTGGTGTGTGTGTGTGTGTGTGTGTGTGACAGTGTGCGTGTGTGTATGTCCCCTCGGGCGCACGCGCGTGGCAGTGTGTATAGATGACTGTGTGCATTTGGGCATGTGTGTGTGTTGGAGGGGAGGGGGAGAGAGAGATGTTCACCTCCGTGCCTGCGTCCCCGCGTGTGGAGAAGGAGGGACTAGGAAACGAAGGAAAGCTGTCACGCCGTGTGGCCGTAGCAATGACTTAAACTTTGAGCAGATTTTATGTCACCCAATGCTACAGCGTTCATCTCAATACAGGACAAGGGTTGGGAACAGAGGCACGTAGAAAATGTGTTCGCATGTCTACGCATGTTTTTATGCTTCTGCAATAACTGTGTTTGTGCGCTTCTGTGTTAATGTCCCTCTTTGCGTGTTTGCTTCGTTACTTTTTTGTGAGCAGTCGTTCTTGCTGTTGAATTGTTACTTCTGGGTTAAAATTGAGTGCCCAAATCATTACAGCCTCATGTGACGTCTTTTTGTCAGCTGGTGTTACAGTTCTTTTCGACAAAGTTCAGTAACTATATCGTGCTAACAGATAAGGTAATATGCAAACCTAAAGATTTGTCTGTAGCCATCTCAGAGGAATTTATTGAGAATTTTGAGGTGAGTAAAGATGAAAAAGAAAGAAACAAAAAAGAGATGACCGATGATTTCTTTCTGTTGATGTCTCAAAGTATCTAGCATTGAAAAGAAATGTTTGATAACTAGACACTGTGAACAGTGGTTCGTACCTTGTTTAAAAGCCCCACCCCTCACGAAATAGACAAATGGATTGGGTTAAAGTATGTATTACATAGGTAGGTACGTATGTTGTTGGGAAGGATGGCTTTCTGCAAGGCAGGTAAGGTAAGTAGATAGGTAGGCGGCTAGGTAGGCTTATGGATAGAGGGCTGCAAGAAGGAAAATTGATGGTAGGATGAATTGGAGATTAATCGACGTGCAGAGAGACACGTGAGTAATCTCACTTGATCTAATTGAACTACGACTAGTGTAGATAAGGATTCAAATGACAGGTGTGTGGTTTACGGGTGCAAAGGAAACGAGGAATACAAAACAAAACGCTCATCTCACCTGCAGTTTGAAACAAACAAAAAGTGAGCGCTAAACAATTATTTCATCATGCGGGGCTGAGAAAACATCAAGATAAAAAATGTGCTCTTTTATGGACACTCGTTAGTAAACAGTTAAGTGTCATTCGTGATTACGCTCACAGGTTTTTTTTTCGGCAGTGAAGCTCGCGCATCTCTTTATTTATGGAAATTGCGTTCATGTGATGAAATAGCTCCTCAATCCTGTTACAAATATTGGACTATACCTAAATATTTCGTACCATTTAATGTCTATTTTTAATGCATCACTTTTGTACCTTGGCATGACTTAAACCCTTTGCACGACTTAGAACTTAATCAGGGGTTCACCGATATTTTATTTTGCTATAGCAGAACTGGAAAAAGGGGCCTCTGAAGTCCTTCGCTTGTTGATGTTTTATGATATACTTGGCGGAACTTGCAGCTTAGAGGGGGACGGAAAGGGGAGGATAGGTGGACTCGGGTATCAAAGTGACGGATTCGAATCCAGCAGACGAGACGCTGGATCTCCATGGAAATTTGGACGACGACGACGACGACGACGACGACGACGACGACGATGATGATGATGATGATGATGATGATGATGATGATGACGACGATGATGATGATGACGACGACGATGACGACGATGATGATTGTCACACAATTTTGAACGGTTTCACACAAGTTTTATTCCACAGAACGAACGAATGAAAGCGTCAGTAATAGAACATATCCATTATAGGGGCTACTTAAAGGCGTTTTTGGCGAAGGAAGCATTTGTCGATTTACATTCTCGAAATAACTTTGGTCTTAACAGTCATATTTCCATGCAAGGTATCTTCCTTCCAGCATTAAATAAGAAAGCAAGTTCATTTCAGGAGCACGGTTTTTTTTCCAGGTAGAATGTTAGCCAAAGATCTGATATGAAGACTTGTTTCGTAGGTCCTTTCGAGAGCCTCAAAGATTCTGTTTCTGTTTGTTGCAAGTAAGACTGCATTTGTAGTCACAGTCCCCGGTTATGTGACCGTTTATGTGACCGGACGTGACGTAGACAGGGAGTCTGGACCACCGCCGATGGTCCTTAAGGACGTTCCTCTTCCACAAGCTGAACGTAGCGATGGAAAGGGCGACAACTCCCAAGGCGAGACATACAACAACTGGAAGGACCCACAAGGGCAGTTCCGTCTGAGGCTCCGATTCGTCTTCGCACGGATCGGAATTTGGGAGGTCCCTGGTCTGGGTGACATCCTCCTGAATTAAGATGCAGAACGTGGTAGGAAGTAAGCGTGAAGCAGTGAGGCAAAGGACAGGAAAGAGTCTTAACTAAGTCATGTATGTGTGAGGGCTACACGAGAAACTTTGGCTCTACCCTATTATAAACGAAACATTCTGCAGCGCTGGGGAAAAAATTGTAATGTATATACACATAAAATTTTACGTCCAACAGCGACCCCCTCCCCCCTCCCCCCGCGGAAAGAGTGTCATTAAACCATGTGCTAAGAAATCGCATGATATGAAATGAAATTTCATGACCTGTGATTTGGGGTTTTCTAAGACTTGGTTGAAGGTCTTACTGGTACCTGAACTGAGGGTGGCTTCCCCTGTGGGAAGTCGCCGTCCTGAGACTGAAAGGGGGAGCAGCGAGGGAATCCCTTTGGGACAGGCGGCAGACCACCGGACTTGTTCCGCACCTCCAGGGACAGAGCCATGCCCATCTCCGCGTGAAACAGCAGGTGGCAGTGCATGAACCACACGCCTGTCCAGGGTTAAAAGAATGTAGCTCGTTTCAGTTGATGTCATTACTGTCAGGCGTGCAAGTTCTGAACTTTTGCACGAGAAAGCAGTCACCTTGTGGCGTGCATGTGCCGTCTAGATTTCATGTGTGCGTGGTGGGGATGTTGGTAACGGTGTATTTGGGCTCTTCTTAACAGGACGAATGTGCGGGATTGTTCGCCGGACCAAACACACACACACACACCTGTAGCTTTTGTTCGTAATAGTTGTTAGCTGGGTTTTACATAATTGTCTATATTGCTATGTTATTTCCCGTGTCAAGTCGTGAATGCATTGCCAGTTTCCAGTTAGTTCTTTGTGGTATTAATATAAATCCAACTTTTAATCGCGTTTCACTTTCTGCATGAAAGCTAAAACTCACCTGAGTTGTTGGCGATAAACCTAATGACAACATAGCCACCGTTAGGTAGCGCCACTGTGTCCTTTAATGGCGCCAGATGGAGCTTGCGACTTATTAACCCCTGTGCGTCCAGCTTTCGGAACAACTCTGGTGACATGATTTCCTCCAGCTGTGGCATTGAAAAAGAAGTTCATCATCATTGTCGTCGTTGCAGTCATCATTTCTGTAGTTGCTGTCATCATTATCGTCTTCATTATCGTCATCATCATCGTCATCGTCGTCAAAAGTAAACTCAAGAAGGAAAAAAAAGGCACATCACGATTATCTTCCTCCTGCTGGCTGTCATCAATGGCTGGATGGATTAAGAGAGAGGCATAAAAAGCATGCGTACTCTGTCTATGGCCACCACCCGGAAGGAGAAGCCATGCATGTGAACCGGGTGCGTGAAACCAGGCGCTGGATACGGGCTTGTGATGACTATCTCCACCACGTCATCGAAGTGGACCTGAAGATGGTGGGTGCACTCGCACCAATCACCCTGACAGTTGTCTCCAATTGCCGAGCTGTTGCACAACTGCCCCTGTAAAAATAAATAAATAATAAAATGGTCGTTCCCGTTGTGGTAGATCAGAACTACTTCTCCTTGCTGCCACTGCTGCCTCTACAGTTCTCACCACCAGCACCCTTATGATGATTGTTACCTGATGCGATAAAATTAACACCAGCACTAGCAGCAGCAACAACAATAGGAACAGAAGACAGTGTACTGTCCACTTATCTGCGAATTCCGCGTGGTGCACGTGTAACTTGTTCATCTTTACTAAGGCACATATTTCCGACCAGTGGTGGATCAAACAAGACCAAGAGGATCTAAGGACCTACGCGTGACAGTGCCAATGACTGTGAACTGTTCCACGCTCAGTTTTGTTTGTCTGTTTTGTTTGTCTGTTTTGTTTGTCTGTTTTGTTTGTCTGTTTTGTTTGTCTGTTCTGTTTGTTTGGTTTTTGGTATTCGTTCGTCGGACTTTTTCTCTGTTCTCCACGTCCTTTAGTTTCACGTTTCTTTGTTTGGTAAACATAATGAAGACCTGACTATTTCTGCATCATATCAGGTGTTCATCAACATACCCGAGTCGAGTAAGTCTCCGATGAATAATTTTAGGAGGCAGCTTCGTAGCAGCACAAGAATGAGATCAGCATTTCGCATGTTTTTTTTTATTGACCATCTTTGATATGACTTTTTGGGCGATAGAAATGTCATCGTGAGGTCAGTCTTACGTCCTGATTTTTCACCTTTAACTGTGGTGTACTTACCTCCCCCACCCCACCCCCCAAACCCGGATAAAATAAATCTTTAAAATTATATATTGGTTGTGACAAATAAGTACACATTCTTCATAAACTGACTGTAAAAGTTAAAAGAGTCAAAAACAAGCTGGTAGATACGAACGAAAGTTACGAATCTGACCAGACTCGAAGCGACATTTAAAGCAGCACGTAAGAACAAATATTAGAACAAACGATTGTTACTTGGAGTGGTAAAGGATAGGGAAACGGTTAATCTGAACCAAGTGAAGGGACAAAACACAGCACGTAAGATATAAAGTCACAGCACAACTGCTCCGACTGTCACGTTCCTAAAGGACGAGTGAGGAGAATCCAGTCATTGAGGTCAACTCACCTCCGGCATCTCGTCTCTCTGTGAAAGTAAGGGGACCGGTCCCAGCTTGTTGGAGATGTTGTTGATCTGCGGCGAGCCAACTTTAGGGTACGTCCCCCCGCTAGCCGGGTACAGGTCGGGGTCGTAAAAGTGAAGGTTATTGACCGGAAGGACGTTGAATTCCAGGAAGAACTGGTGGTCTGGTTTCCTCAGCAGGCTGGCATCGTCTTCGGCCAGAGCATCCATGCCCAGCAGCTGCGAGCGCGAATCGTCAAGAGGGTCGGCCTGGGCTGGACCTCGACCCTCGTTCTGACCTCGTTCTGGTTTCTCCAGCTGATCCAGTTGAGGGACCGGTCGAGGCGGGATCTGCCAGTAGCTGAAGGTCTGCGACAAGAAGTGGGACCAGATCGTCACGGAATTTAGCACACTGGGTTGTCAGGAAGGCAGACGAAACTTCACGGCTGGTTAGAGACGTATGACAGCAAAGAAAGAGAAGGACGGGCGAAGAGTGAGGAAAGATGACCCATCCTAGTTAGTGGCAAACATTTACTGATAAATATATCGGGATTACAGAGGTCGGTTGGCTGGTTCTTTAAAGGATAGGGACAGTGCTTCAAGCTCGCGGTGATTTCGAACTATGGGGGATGGGGTCCCATTACTAAACTATGCCCTGAAAGAACCTCCAGACTGGTAGCTGCAGTAAGATGGTCAGTGCGGACAGGCAGTTTAATGTGCGGGGAGGAGAAGGTCGAATGGAGTTTGGACAATGTGCAACTCCAGGAAATAATCCTTTGCCACATCTGGATTCGAACCAGCAACTTCCGTCTGCTAGTTAGCAGCTGTACCAACTGAGCTATCCAGGCCCCCAGGCATTACAGAGAGATTTAGGAAGGACAGAAAAAGGCTTGCACAGACGTCACTAGACACACGGACAATACACGAGTACAGCTTTACGACGCCAGGGTACGTAACAACGTTTATCTAGAAGAAGGAGACGGTATATCCCCTTTCTCCTTTCCTTCTTCTTCTTCTTCTTCTTCTTCTTCTTCTTCTTCTTCTTCTTCTTCTTCTGATGATGATGATGATGATGATGATGATGATGATGATGATGATGATGACGACGACGACGACGATTTTCCTAAATTTGAGTTTATCGCTTGGATTCTGATGACGGCAGCGATGACAATGGTCATCTTCTTTCTTCTTCTTTCCTTTCTTTCTTCTTCACACAAAATGAGAGAGCAGCTCAATCGTTGAGCCATGCTCAACACGTAAGGCTTCCGACCAGAAGCAAAGCGACAGAGAACATTGAATTACCTTTCCTGTGATTTTCGGAGCAGGACCATCATCGGGGACTTTCAGTTTGTCGTCAGACTTGTTCTCGTCATCTTCAGTGACGTAGACAATGTTAGCGCGCCCTTCAATCCCCCTTTCCTCACAGTCGCCTAGACCTTTAGCACGAAGCAGGAAGGAGCCTCCCTTCTTGAAGGCGTGCAGGACAAAGTCGTATCTCTCGGCACTCAGCATATCAAAGGAGCCGACCTGTTACAAAGCATGTCACACTGATCAGAGAAACCTCTTAAAGGCGTCTTAATCAGGCGATCTTTTGATGGGGAAACTCGCGCGATCTCAGGCCTGCGTTCCTTAATACCCAATGCGTCTGCCCTGCGTGTGCGCAGGACATGGCTGAAATTTTAGTCCCAAAACAAAATCCTGTCTCTTGTTGTTTAAATATCTAGACAATCTCCTGTTGTCGTGGTTACTCTCCAAATTTTGATTTTTCCGTCGTCTCTTAATACAGTTACTCACGTGAAAGTATCAATAAAGAAAGTTTTCTGCAGCCGGTCACGTGAACTCTCGTAGACCAGGGAGGTGTGCTCACTCCGTTTTAGGTTATAACAGCCAAACCTATTCGCAGTACTTGGAAAACAGGGGCCGTTCCGTTGAAGAAAGGAATAGCAATTTTGGAGGACGAACTTGTTATGGAACGAAAAGCTGTTATCGCCAAATTTTATCCTTGAAAAGGATCACCCAATTAAGAGCGCCTTTCAAATTCATTCTAAACTGGGCGAACCTTTTACTTGGGAACCCAGATCGATTTCAAGTTTCTATAGCCGAGACTGAGATCCCTTGATCTAGGCTTGCAGGAAAAGGTTTGTCCATTTAACGATGTCCTTTGCAGGGGCAGGAGTTTGAGGATAGGTAAGGTAAAGAGGAGGTAATGAACGGAACACTTGAAAGGTGATTGTGTTCGTAGTTCGACACAAGACTGAGGTTAGTAGGCCACGCCCTCTATATTTCCCCATTCACTTGTCGTAATTCTATGCACAGTTGCACTAAGCTCCCATACTTCTACAGCCCCATCCCCTCCAAGTGTTTGGCATGCATGTAGAGGATGAGGTGTGGAGCAGACGATCATTTACCCTGTACCTCGAATGGAATAAAAGGCCGTCCGTCGGAGGCAATAAGTGTCAGAGAATGATCGTCAACGGAAATCTGGATCGGGCAGAACAGGGTACCAGCATTGATGACCCTGAAACGGTAGCGGGAGCCTGCCTTTATCCTGAACACAGCTCTGGGAAGAGTCAGGGATTGGTTAACACTGTCCGCACGGCCTAAATCAGAACAAAAATCAGGCCAGTTCGCGTGATATGTGCTGTTCATTTTCATTTCACACATTCTGTTTTTAAACGTCGATATACGGATAAACAAGAATTTGCGAACAGTGAATAAATATTCTTCTTTTTATTTATATATTCATTTACATCGTTGTAAAAAAATCAGATTGCTGTCATAAGGCACTATCGTTAATTTATTTTTTTTCTTAAAATAATCTGAAAACATGAGTAACTTTTATTTAAAACTGCGTAAATCTGCATGCTTGATGTTTCTGTGCGTCACAGCGTTGTTCGCTGTCAAATTATTTCTGTTGCTTGATAAGTAGTTCAAGTATTTGTCAACTATTGACTCCTGGTTATTTTTAAGTCATGTATCAGTGGAGAAGGGAGACAATGCGTTATTGTAGAATGTAAAATGTTCCTCTGCCTGCCTGCCTGTCTGTCCTCACTCTCTCCCTTCACTATATGTGCATATATATATATGTGTGAGTGAGTGTGCGCGCGCGGGCTGTCGCGCTCCTGAAGTGAAAGAGAGAGGAGAGAGAATGTAGATGTGAGTACAGATGTGTGCGCGCGTGTGGGACAGGGAGGGAGAAGGCTGGAAAGGGGGTAGGGAGGGAAAGCACTAGTAGAGTCGAAATACCGAGAACGTTCTCCGAGGTTAAGCCCAGGAGTAATTAATTAATTAAGGAGGTGGTCTGGACGTAATGAATTCTCACCGTTGATTAATATAGTGTCCGCCCTTTCCTTTATGCCAACAAAGCTAGAGTCAGTGAAAACCTCGTCCATTGGCCGGTTAGTCCATTCGTTGACCATGATGACATGCTCCGGAAGGTCATAGTCGTACAACCCCCGCTGGGGTTCAATTTGGTCAGGAACGCGGATCACAAAACCGCCGAAGATGCCCTCGCCTCTCTGAAGCCCCGCGTGCGCGTGCCACAAATGCGTGCCGACATCGTCCGCGAGAAACCTGAAAAATTACCATTTTCTGACTGTGTCGTTGCTTTGACGGGCTAAACGGACGCATCGTCTCCATGGCTTCCTCCCTCCACCCGCTTCCCTCAACTCCTCGCGTTATAAAGATCGAAACCTCGTGATCCCATGGGGAACAGGAAAACAGTTGAATATCTTACATGTTGTACCGTGCGATATCTGTTTTAATCACCTGTACTGAAAGAAACCTCCGGAAGGAATAGGACACTGTGTCAGCATGGACACGCCGTCCATATATGGAGTTTCCTTCTGAAGAATACCATGCCAGTGAATACTGATCCCTTCAGACATGGCCATGTATGACGTCACGTTCACGATAATTGTGTCTCCTTGGCAAACCTGCACCAGACAACGGTCAACAGACTAAGAAAAGAAATCAGTGTGCCTGAAGGCGTTTGTCAACCTATCTGCAATAATCAATCATCGTATATCTACAAGGGGATATTGACAGTGGAATCATCACTTAGGATTCAGGGTACACCTGTAGTGAGCATTCAACATATACTTGCATGTGACCAGTCAACATATATCTGCAGTTAGCGGTTAAGCCTGCAGTCAAGAGTGAGTGGGCCTGCAGCCACTAATATACTCTATCTATATATGCAATCAAAACACTAACAGTCAGCTCTCAAAATGCACCTTTAGGTAAGTCTTAAGTAAGTATACTTAAAGAAGGCAGCATACATGAATAGTCTACAATCAGTATCCCTGCAGTCTGCAATCAATATCAATTCAGTCAACAGTCCGTATCCTTGCAGTGAACACTTAATATCCCTGCAATCGACAGTCAATATCCTGCAGTCTACAGTCAACATAAATGCAGTCTACGGTCAGTATTCCTGCAGTCTCCGTCCAATGTTTCTCTAGCAGGAGATCGGCAATGAATAGGGCTGAAGCAAACAGTCGACAATGGACATACCTGTCGTCAGCAGTCATTGTCAGGTATATATATATATATAAACTGTTGTCTGTGTATATTGAGTGTAGTCACTTGAAATCAAGTGTTTTAATGTTGTTAGATCATATGGACATTTGTCTTATTCTTCTATTCTTCTTCCTTCTCAGTTTCTATCTGTAACCTTATCCTCATTGTTATCACCACCTCTTTGCTTCTACCTGTCTCCTTACTGGCATCTGCACTGATCATCTTTACTGTCGAGCGCTATACAAACTTGTCCTAGCGAGTGTCTTCTGAATCACGCGCACGCTAATGGTCTTTCCTTCCTGCTGGCCGACCTCACCTGAATGGCGGGTCCGGGCACAATGCGGTTAATGGTCAGTACATTGCGTTTCACGCCGTTGGTCGTGATGCAGTGACCACGTCTGCAGTCCGTTACGTTGCCAGAAGTGCAGCTGTAGCAGGCCCGGGCCAGGGTAGAGTAACTCTCTGCCACAAACTCGTAATGACACTGCTTTGGCTTGTCCAATATCTTGCAAGGGCGAATGCACTCATGGTCAGAGTAGTCTGTTCGAGTGAAGAAAGACAGGTATATAGTCCTTGGTCACAAAAAAAGCCCTCGATCATAAACACAGATTGTTCCCTTCTGCGCTTAACTCCCCCTTCCCCTTAATAGTAAGGCCATCGGCTCTTAAGCATCATATTATATATAGTGGGCAGCTTCATCCTTATATGTCTCCTTCTCTGCTCCTGGCACTAAGAAATCAACAAGAGGTTTCCAAATTTCGCTCGAGTACTACAATCAGTCTTTTCTTGTTCCTTCCAACAACAACAATTTTAACACCACCCAAAATAGGAACTGCTTCTAACAACATGCTTCTACCTACATTCTACTTACTTCATATTCTACCACCTTTTCCTTTGACCAACCCCACTGCCACTACTGCGCCACTAGCATCAGTACCACTACCAGACCCCCACAACTTCCGCTACCATTACCATGCACTTTCTGGCCTCGTTTTCGTAAAAGATTCTGACGCAAAAAGGAACTGCATAAACCCTTGGTTCTGTCAGCAAGGATGAAGCTCTGCTGCTGAACAGAGACGACAGTGGTGAAATTCGTTCAGCATCTGCAAACAGTGTGCCTGTGCGCGTGCGTGTGTGCGTGCGTGTGTGCGTGCGTGCGTGCGTGCGTGTGTTTTGGAATATGCACTTTTTTGGTGAAAGCGCGCGTGCTGAATGTCATATAAATCAGGCATGAAAGGCGAAACCTTTTCGCATTTCTGCGAAAAAATCTGGTGGGAGAAGAAAATGTGGAATACGTGGGGACTGATTTTTTTCTGCTGTGGTGGCCAGCGGCATGTCAGTTTTCAGGTGTCCTGCACTAAAGATCATTTGTTCTTCGACTCAGAGAAATCTGCCTCATAACTCCAGTGTGGGCTTCCTCCCCGGCCTGAATCCTTTCAATAAATATTTTCTTCAGCTGCAGTTCTTTTCTTCTTAGCAGGGATGCAGGCTATAAACAAATTCTCTCCCGCTGCTTCTCTTGGTCGGACTGGTCTGATCTGGTCTGCCACCTGCCCCCTGTCTGCCTGCTTGCCTGCCTGTCTGTCTGCCTGCCTCCCTTCGTGTCTGCGTTTGGCTAACATATTCGAACATATCACCATTTTCGGTCGGTCGGTCGGTCGGTCGGTCGGTCGGTCGGTCGGTCGGTCGGTCGGTCGGTCGGTCGGTCGGTCGGTCGGTCGGTCGGTCGGTCGGTCGGTCGGTCGGTCGGTCGGTCGGTCGGTCGGTCGGTCGGTCGGTCGGTCGGTCGGTCGGTCGGTCGGTCCGTCCGTCAGTCAGTTTCAGCTTCCCTCCCTCCCTCTCTCTTTCTCTGTCTGCCCCTTCTTACCTGCTACCAAACGAATCCTTTGGCACAAGCCCATATCGTTCTGTACCTACTCAGATATACACTAGCACACCATTCAGCACAGTAAACTGTATCCTGCCTCCCTTGACAACATAAAAGAACCACAAAAGTTTCTCAGGCTTTAGCGTAGACTGTATCAAGAAGCAAAGCCTGACAGCAATGTTCCTGGCGGCTTCTTTACCACTTGTTCTGCCTCCACTGCTCGAAAGCATGCGTTTCTGGAAACGGACAGACAGTCGATGACCACAATTATCATAATTTAGTTTTCATGCCCATTCTCCTTCCTTCTTCCGTTCTGTACTGCCATCTCTATTCCCTCCTTCCTCTTCTCAAAAAGTATTGTAGTACCAGCAACACTGATTGACCCATTGCAGCCTCAAGCTGACGGCTCTAGCGTCACGTAAGCCAAGATAACCGAAGCTTATCTGTCCCCGACACACAATAACGCCTACCAGAAACAAAAAAAAAAAGAGAAAAGATAAAGGCAATGAGAGGGTCTAAAGCTGGAAGCAGACGGTCCGATAAACCAAGATAAAAGAAAAGCCAGTGATAAAGAACTTGCAGAAGAGATTTTATCAAATTTTGATCGACGGTCTTGCAGGGACAGATTTTTGTATCCTATATTATTATGAAAACTGTCTGCATATAGGATTGGATCCAGTTTTAAACTCATTTAATCTTAGATTGCAGTTTGAACCAATTTTGAGGAAACGAAATCCCGTTCTTTTGCTTTAGATTGGTTTCACTGCTTTCATACAAACTAGTCGATCCGTGTGAATTCCTCCTGGGCTGCGCCATTGGAAGTATTGGTGGGACGCCATAGCTCTCAGCTGACCACAATCAGACGAGTTACCTACCTTAGATACATCCCTAGGTCGTTCAAAGGAAGGCAAAAAAAAAGTGTTGGACATTTGTTTTGATTTTATGTTAGCCCAGAGATGAAAATAACAGCCTACGCTTTTGTCTACGTGTAGCCTAAATGCTATCTTGGGTGGAAGGGGTTGAAAATAAGACGAAATTTGTGTCTTCGGACTGAAAGATGGGTTAAAGATGATACAGTAACTGATATAAGGTAAGATAAAGAAAAGAAATGAAGAAAGATTTACAGAAATAAAACGAAAGAGGAAAGGAGATGAATGAGTGGAGACAGAAAGAGGGAGTTTGTAAGTAGGTCGTTTTAAAGGAACAGCGCTTTCATTTCGCAAGTATTTCGTATTAGGGAGGCTGGATGGGGTCCTATTACTAAGCTATGCATTGAAAAAGCCCCAGACTGATAGCGGGGGTAAGATGGTCAGTTCGGACAGGCAGCTTTTAATGTTCGGTGGATGACCGAACGGAGTCTTCACTATGTTAATCTCAGAAATTAATCCTTGGCCACTGTACTGGATTCGAATCAGCAACCTTCTACACGCTATAGTCAGCACCTCTACCCACAGACCTATCCCGGAACCCTGCGAAAGAGGTAGAGACGAGATTCGGAAGATGGGATGAAATGGAATAGTCAGGAGAAAGAAAGCATACACGAATATGGCGCATTCCCGAATGGACGTTTGACTGTATACTTTTGTGTGTACTCGTGAATATGCCGCACCTTACCATCTATCAGTTACAGCGAACGGGAAAAAATTAAACCTACTATGTTTTACGTGTTTATATCTAATATGGGATTTCCCTTTTCAGTGACTTCATCGGTGACTTCACACTCCAAGAACACTGTAGCAATGAAAACAATTTCTATTGTTTTCTGATTACATCAGCGATCTACCGATAGGCTGTCAGTCACGACTTTTTTACTATTGTTATTTTAAGTGCCTTCCTGATAAGCCAAGCGTCTTCCGATGGTTCAGGAAGGTAGTCTCCCTTAGTTTACTCTTTATCGTCTGCAGCCGACGACTCGCCGTGAAACGTAACTCGAACCAGTTTCAGTTTTTTCTGCCTATGGGCTGGGGGGGGG
>SMGT01000006.1:105045-117659 GCA_004794575.1 Lanistes nyassanus | reverse complement strand
TTGACGGTCTGTTTGAAAGTGTCAGTCCTTCCTGGTGAAGCTGAGTCTATAAAGGACAACCGGTTACTAGACGTATTCAAATCCGGAAAGGTTTGCGAGTCTTCAGCCGAGCTAGTTGTGCTAATTATATGATACACGAATGTATATCGTCGACGTTTACAGAAATGGGGGGAGGAGGGGACCCCAAGTAACTGCCAGGCGGTAGTCATACAGTAAGAAGGGTGTACCAGTGCGTGATAAGAAGGAAAATAATTTTCTTGACTCCACATCGCTGCTGCCGAGCGACGATGCAACCATAATGTCCAAAGTCAATGCTGTTGTGTGCATGACGTACAGTGGGTTTTCTGCAGGGAGTCGTCAACACTGTGTTTGGTGATGGGGCGTCAACACAGTGTTTGATGATGGGGCGTCAACACAGTGTTTGGTGATGGGCCGAAGGCTACTGTCCAACACGATGTTGTCGGATAAGCAAAGGTGGACGTGTGTAGGTAAGTAGTCAGGTTTGTAACTATATAGCTACTGGCTCCCTACTTTCCCCGTCACGTGGCGAGAGGCAGGCACAGGCACAATTAAGGCTGACCTTTTCAGAACCAGCCACGTTCTTGGCCAGTCCGAAAGGTGATACGGTGGCCTAACGCTGCACTGGACCTTAATTCTACGGCGAGCCCCGCTAATAATTGGTGGCCAGTTGGCTGCCTACAATTAACAGTTGTCGGGAGGAAAACCCAGGGTCAATGACCAGCGCCCTGTAGGGCTGACCAGGGACTTGACAATATGACGAAAGTGCTCAGCTCGAGTAACCCCGAACAACGTCATCAGTCTGTCCAGTCAGCGTTCAGCGCCCAGCCCAGCACCGAACTGGGGCCACCCATTAGGATGCCTTGCATGCTTCCTTCTGGATATAAGCAGGCCGTGCCAGCCACGAGGGACGACAAGAATAAGGCGAGAATGGAGAGATAAGAAAGCTCACGAAACGCCTTTGGTGGGTGTGTGTTGCCTAGGAGGGAGGCGAGAGAAGGCTAGGAGGAAGGCCAAAGAAGTTGAGAGGAAGGCTTAGGAAAGCTAGGATAGAAAGCTTTTGTAGCCTTTTGACGGAGACTGAGATTGCTCCAACTGTTATGACGAGTGAGGCGAGAAGTTACTGCCAGATAGGAACACGACAAGCAGAGGTCCTAGTATGATAATCCCAACAAGGTACTGGCAGCGCTAGACACAACCGTATGCTGACGTATGCAACCAAGGGAGCCTACCGTACCCAAACACGTAGCAAAGAGAGAGTCGAAAGTAAGGAGCATGGCAGATCTTCAGTATGATATAGTTAGACATTCAGCCAGCCAGCTATGATGCTCTGAAACCTGTGGTAGAATCTTGGCCAGCCAACATTGAATAGAAGACTCTTAGAACTTTTTCTGCGGGCCTCCGGTCAGTTGTCTGGAACGTGTCTCACGTGTGCGCGTGACGTAACCGGCTGAGCTCTTCAAAAACTAAAAACAAAAATACAACACACATCGATACAAATGTGCGTGTAGTCAAATAAACGTACTTGTGTTTGAGTCGGTAGTCAGCTATGTATAGGTAGGTTGGAGGACGGGGGAAAGGGTGATGACAGCCAGGATGGGCGGAAGGAGGTGCAGGAAGGTGTAATTTATCTCCCTTGATTTGGCTCACCTGACAAAAGAGATAAATTGGAAGAAAGCAACAAAACAATTTAACAAACGTACGCGTCGTCTTTCGCGTGCAATAAACAAAACAAAACAAAAAAAAACTAGGTAAACCAAAGAAATCCTCATCTCGCATGCAGTTTGAACCAAACAAACGATGTGAGCTGACCAGTTATTTCGTCATGCGGTGCCGGGAAAAAAAGATGTGCTTTTTATGCACAATTATTAGTAAACAAGTGTCACTCATATATGCTCACAGAACGAACGAACGAACGAACGAACGAGGAACGAACAAAAGAACGAACCAACGAACGAACGATAACTTGTACTACAAATTGGGCATGCACTAAAAGGATCAAACACGTTTGTAAAGCGGTAGAAAAGCGAAGCAATTGGCTTATAATTCATAATATTACTGTCCAGGCCAGCGTTATGGAATTCAGGTTGCTTTTCCAGACATAAAGACATCTGTGTGCAAGGGAAATCACCCTGCTGGTATAACCCAGCTCTCTCTATAGACGGGCTGCAAAAAAGTTTTTCCCCAGTTGATTTCTGCCCCAGCCCGGACGTGCGTGCGCAGCGCACCAAATGCTCTGCTCGTGCGCATGCCAGTTGCTAACCACAACAACAGATAATTATAGGTCAAGCCATGACCTCTAAACAGTGTAACTTCTTATATAGTTACAGTCAAGAGGCTAATCCGTGGTGATTCATAACCGAGTGGTAAAGAAATTGGGGTTCACGGTTATGTCACAGGATCGAAACCCATATTAGCTTACGCAATTTTTTTGAGGGGAGGGTGTTAGGAGTAGAGTTAAGGTGTGGTATTAGGTAGGGCTTCTGTTTTCATGTATAAGTTCAAGCCTGTGTATTTGGGCTAAACGGGATGAAAGGTTGTCTGCGCATGCGTGTCCGGGCTGCACACACCGCAGGCAAGGTCAGCAGTCACACTATATAGCTCATGTTATGCTATCGTCACATGGTTCGACGAAATGGAACCAAAAACAAAACAACAACAAGAACAACAACAAACAGTTAAAGAATTTGCCAACAGTCTGTAAAAACATACGTGCAAACAAATGTACGAGGTTTTCCTTCGCAACGGCTCTTCGATGAAGCTGTAGGGACACATCTAAGTTTCTATGTACGGACGATCAGTTCTGCAACTGACAAAAACTGTCATTAGCAGCCAAATGGTAGTAGAAGCATAGACCTTAAATATATATTTAGTAGCAACAACAACAACAGTATTGGTAGACGCTTGGGAAAGCTTTTTATAGTTAATCGCACAGTGCGAGAATCGCTTAACTCGTGATTTTCTGAAGAGCATTGCTCGCTATTCTTTCCACAAGCGATCTTTATCCTGTGTCGAATGGTTTAGCACGCGCATGCGCCAAGAAAAAAGAAGAATCGCGAAAACTACTCTCCACACATCCAGATACTAACCCTGTCGCTTCAACGGAACTGAGCAATACGTCTTCAGGAACAACGTCACATGTTAACATTAACGTTCTTCGTCGCCTTTCGTTTTGCTTTTAACATCCAGCTGTAAACAGCCCGTCATCCCCTTGCCAACCGGAAGCCATTTCGTATTTTCGGAAATACTGTTTTGTTGTCTGCTGAAAGACGTTCAAGATACAGAAGCCCATGCTTGTTACAAATTTATATCCTAAAGACGAGAAATCCTCTTGCCGCGTGGAGAGTGAAAAAAGATAATAAACGCTGTCTGGCACATTCTCGCGGCGCTAGAAGAGAAAATTCGGGAAATGAATACGAGAGAAAGACGCAGATATTGTGCAGCGAGATTCTTTCCGCGCACTGAGTGCATGTAACAACAAGTGTTGAAGTCAGAACACTTATTTTGTTACGGAAACAGCGCATTTTGCATTGATCTAGAATGCTTTAGTGTAAAAGTGTTCTGGTCTGTGTTGTCGAAAGTGTTTAAATGGCCGGAAAACGTATAAATGGTGTTCTGATAATTGTCAAATATTTGCCAGCAGCAAGTGTTCAGTCAAGTAGGGCCATGCTAAGAACAGAACAACAGTAGCACACACCACAAGCCTTAACCATTTTTCATGCAATTAGTGTTAAAAATATTTAGAGTGCGGAATTTCTTCCGCGAGGACAGAGAGTTTCTTCCCTGTAGGATACGCAAATCCAGGATGCTATTTTAAAATCTATTGCACTATTTCTTAACTATTTTGAAATAGAATAATTTACTTGCGCCTACCGGCTAAAGTGGACTGTTCGAGGGAGTAATGTTACATTGTGAGGGTCTGGGAGGGAAGGGGATATATAGTGACACATTATCGTTATTCGTTATCGTTTTGGTTTTGTACACAAATGTGTGCGCAGGTTAGGTTTAGGTTTAGGTCAAATTTGTCATGGGTGTGAGGAAAGCAGCCATAAGAACTCCTGAAATTGTGGGCGGAAAATATTCTAGTCGAAAATCTTTGTCCAGTCTTGCGGAAACTGTATGTAAAATGAGTAATCTATTGCCTGCAGACGCGACACACCACGAGAGGTGTCTTACATTTTAGGCTGAGAATACATGGCCTCGCTAAACTTTTCTGTCAGGTTCATTAAAAAGTTAGCCCGGAAATAGACCAAAAGTTTGCTAAGTCTGCAGAGTTTCCTTATTTTCTGAACAGATGTTAGGCTAGCAGTTTAATGTATTACATCGAGAATGTTAAAAAAGACAGAAAAAAGGCGAATGAAAAAAATATTAAATTTGAAAGAACGAGACTTGGGAGTTGGCTAGATCAAGAAAGAGAGAGGAAATGAATGAATGAATGAATAATTTCTTTTGAAAGATGAAATACATTTTTGACATTTTCGTAATAATTTGGTATTGGTAGATTACCATTGACTAAGATATTTTCTTCAAATTCTTTTTGAACATTACATTCGAATAAAAATGCCAGTCGTTAGTACATTTTTATTGAAGCAGGTGAAAGAAAGTTACCATTCGATCTAACACGAAAACTTGTGTCATGCTTATAAGCAGTCCGTGCGCAGACGTTGCCGCGAGCAGGCAGGAAAACTTTTGGCTCACTGAAGGTAAAGGGGTTGGCCCGTGAGACTGCCAGGTCTGTTTAAATATTTGCTTTCCGTGGGTTGGCATTCTATTTCTGAACATTGCACATATCGAGAATTTGGTTTATACTATACAAATTCGTATGCTGTACAGTGAAAGGATGTCATTGTTTGTCATTGTTTGGGGGGGGGGACCGTTTGACAAGCAATGACATCCTTTCACTGTCTGCACCAGCTGCACCTTCTATCCTCGTCAAAAGACGAACATATAATATTTGTGTTGACGGCACTAACGCTGTGCTTGGTGGTGGTGGTGGTGGTGGTGGTGGTTTAGAGGGACAGTGCTTCCACCTCGCGGTGATTTCACACTATGGGGGATGGGGTCCTATTACTAAACTATGCCCTGAAAGAACCACCAGACTGATGGCTGCAGTAAGATGGTCAGTGCGGACAGGCAGTTTAATGTGCGGGGAAATGGCCGAATGGAGTTTGCACAATGTTTAACTCCAGGAAATAATCCTTGGCCACACCAGGATTCGAACCAGCAACCTTCCATCTGGTAGTCCGCAGCTGTACCAACCGAGCTAACCAGGCCCCCACTGCTGTGCTTGGTACTCGTAATCATCCAATGAATACTATCTGCAAAGTACACCTTACACTGGTGTACAAATATAAAATCCACAGCTCAGTTGAAAATCGGTTATACCGCAAGCCAGCTTTTGGAACAACTGCGCAGACGGGAAATTCCCAAATCATTTATAATAATAGCATCAGCGAGGCATTGATAAACCAACCATAACGCTTGAAGTAAATAAGGCGTAATGTTTTTGTTAGAGGAAGCTTGAAGTGAAACCAGCTCCTGGCTTCGGGGGGAAAACATTTATTGATGTCTCATGTGACCCAGCCATCCCTACATCAGAACGTGGAATAGGAGCTTATGTTGCGATGACACAAACTATGCCGCTGAGCTGTCTAGTCATACATTCGTACGTCAGTACTCATAGAAATACTTGCAAATGCTGCCCTTAGGTTGACAGAATTAAACAGAAGAGGGACAACATTCCACTGGGGACGAGGCAAACCATTGCCAGAAGAACAGCATCAGAAGATAGACCACAAACAGAAAACAGGGAACCTGCACCATACCACAGGGCCCCTACCCCAGATCCCTTCCTACCTGTTTGTTTGTTTGTGTGTTTGTTTCCTTATTTAAAAATTCGCACTGCACTCTTGAGAAGATGATTGGCAGTTTATGCGAAAAAAAAACCTCACGACTTAACCCAGTCGGCTTAGCTTAAACATCAAGTCTCAAAATTCTTTGCTTCGTCCATAGCGCATTCGTCAGTACTTTCTCTGCACGAGGAACGCGAGGTTGTGACGTCAGAACTCCTGTAGTCGACCTCGCGTCGCTCCGATTTCTCGCGTCTGTCTCTGATCTCATCTCCTTCCTCCGTGGTAAGGTTGTATCACGAGTGAACACGTTTTGCAAAAATTGTCTTACATTACTTCTAGCCAAAAGGACGAGCAATATAAAGGAATTTCCCTGAGGGAGGGGAGCTGGGTGTGTGGGGGAGGGGGTGAGGAGAGATACTTCAAGAGAAAGACGGCCGTCACAACTCCGCCCCTGAAGACAAGATGGCGCTTTTTTCAGATAAATGGAAGGATAAGTGTTGTTGACGATACTCAGCGCAATCAAGTAATTGTACCTCTCCTCCCCAGCACACACCCTCCTCATTCACCCACACCCCCGACTGTCTACCAAACTGGTCTGTTACAGCAACTTTTGCTGCTGTTCTTGTTGTGGTTGTTGACGACGATGATGATGACGACGACGACGATGATGATGATGAAACTAGCGTGAAACTATTTCGCCGAAACAAACGATAACAAGCTGCTGATAATATCTACCCATTGGAAACTTTTTCTGGGGAAATGCTTTTGGGAATGGTTGTCACACAGCAGTGTATCAAGCCGGACCCGATTTCATTCGCCAGACAAGACAGAATTTGTAGAATTTAAACAAGAAAAAGGACACGCGCACCTTCCGAACGTGTTATATCAGATTTTTCTGGCAACCAGCAACATTTAAATGCGGCAAATTCGGTTTCGTGATCAAGAACTCCATTTGAGTCGCCTTCAGAGGTTCACGAGATGACTGTACAGGAAATGTCTGGCTGTGACCCGGACCACTTCAAAAGCTGCTGACAACTCACTTTGTTATTGAGATGCAGCTAGAAATTTTATGGCTGTTTCCGTTTTGACAAATCTGTCTCACGTCCGTATGCAAGCTGTACTTGTAAAAGCTTCGTTCCGTCCACGCAGCTATATTTTTAAAAATTCATTTTGCACACACCTCGACTTGAACGAACGAACGAACGGACAATGACGGTGAGGTGGCACTAACAGGATGTCAATCACGCTGTTACCACACCGTCGGTCGCTCTGACTCACTCCACCCAACTTCAGTTTGGAGTCACATGGCCCCATAGCAGTAACAAGCAAAGCGAAATTTTGATGACACTTTTGTCGCTTATTTGCCGAGCAGCGTCGCTTATTTGCCGAGCAGCGTCGCTTATTTGCCGAGCAGCACTCCTCGATCTTTTCAATTTGCACCACATTTCGTTCTTCCATTTCTCGACTCTTAATTTTATCTTTAAAGAATATATCTCATTTTCACCTCGGAATCTCAAATCTATGGCAAAGGAGGCTGGATGTCACTAGCGGTTTCCCGGGAAAGGCTGAATGTGGCACAGCTCATATATTTCACCAAACTTTCCAACCTCACCTTGTCGATGAAAGTTTCGACGCCGACAGAGATCGCATGTAATCCTAACCCCGGGTGACTTCTTACCTCTAAGGCACCCCCGGAACTTAAACCACTCATCTAAACCTACCCTTTCTCCCAGTCGCCTTCACGAACCCTAAAACTTAATCCAAACGCAAAACTTGAACCTGTCCCCTAAAACGATGCGCATTAAGAAGGAAAAAAAGGGAAAGAAAGAATGACGTGGTAGGATTTAAACCAGACACTTTCTCAACAAATAACAACAACAACAAGCGGGGAGAAGTGTCTACCAGATGCTTATAAAGATTTCTTGTAGTAGCAGTATACATCTTGTGTACTTCGCAGAAAAAATATCGGCCTGGAACCAGCGCTTGCAGAGTAATCTCTCTCACGCTCCTACTTTTTCATACAGTCTTTCGATTTATGCCTCCTTCAATCACAGACCAAATAATTCTCACTGATGCATTATGGTCTTAAGTCTACTTTCTCAGTGTTGTGAGCAACCATGCCACTTTTCCTTGATTTACCGATAGAAACGTGATTCCGCAATTTAAGAAAATTGCATGTTTCGCGGGTGGTGATAGAGTTTCTTGAAAAAAAAACGTCCGCAACATTCAGTTTATTTTTTTATCCCGTCCGGCTGCATGCGAGAAAAATATACAGTGGGTAGACACCTCCAGACATAGCTAAGCAGAGGAAAATTTAGATTTTTTGTGATCTTCTTTGTAGTTCCAGAGTTAGCCCAGACACCTACCGTCCCTCGCTATACTTGCATCCCGTTCTTGTCTTTGCCTCCATCTATTGATTTCGATGTTCTCTTGTCTCTTAGCTACGGCAATAAAACCACCTACAGGCCTCCCTCGCCACCAAAAAATGCAGCAAGAGGGCAATTATACAGCATGCGAGCGACGCGAGGTGGTGGCTTCAGAGCTGCGCTAGGGATCGACTGGTCTTGTCACCACCTCGCGTCACTCGCGTTTTTACCGTCTGTGAAGTTCGCACCAGCACTTTTATCATTGGGTTTTTTTTTTTATCCTCCGTTTCCCATCTTGTGTGCACTTATTCAGCCCTCGGCCAGTCTGTGACGCCATTTCCGGCTACCTGTCGAGTGGCGCGACCCAGTGCGCGGTGTTTACCCCGGGACTGGCTCTGCGCCCGTCGCCTGTCCCATTGCCTTGACAAAACACTGCGCACAGTTATCTGAGGTGCAGTTTTTTTTTTTTTTTGCTTGTGCGACGTTTTGAAAACAAGAAGGTCCTTGTTTAGCGAACCACCGCAGTCGTACGTCTTGTCCCATTTCTTTCTCAGCGGACAAAGATAACGTCTATTTTCCCCCCCTATGCCTCTGCCACTCCTTTTGAGAAAGTTTACAAGAGACTCGGAGCTTCGTGAAAGCAGCGGGAAAAGGGTGGTAACAGACACACCGTTTGAATACATCTGCATATGCAGGTACACTCAAGACACAATCATGCGCGCACACACACACATTAGCATACACACATGCACGCGCGTATTCTTACACGCGTGCTCTAACTTCACGGACCAGCAGAAAAGGTCAAAGTGTACCAGCCACAGAATCGCACGTGCACAGTGTCGCAAAACTCGCGCGTGCATTCCCCTCATCCTATTTTCAGCTTCCAAGCGTTACGCAAAATTTACAATCGCATGTACACACTTTTTCACTTCGAGTTACAAATCCAGAAATTACACGACCACGGCTGCTCTCTGAAACTCTCACCTGCACGTGCATGCATCTGCGCACGCATGCCTTTGAGACATGCACATGCTCAGTCGAGCCTTGCGAACACCGATGTTATGTAAGACACGCACGCACAGAGTCGAACACGCACACACACACACGTGAGCACGCAGGCACTCTCCCTCCATTCAGCCAGCCAGCCAGCACGCTGGCTGAAGGCTAATCTGTAGACCGCCGACCGCCATATTATTCCCACGGCAAAAGCTCTGGCCTACTTGACCGACCTTTCAGTCTTTGAAAGCCATCTCTTTCGATATCCTCACCTTTCAGCTTACACGTACACGCACGCACGCACGGCTCCCCCCACCCACTCCCGTTCGACCGCTCCCCCATTTCTCCTCTCTCTCCTCTCGTTCTTGGCTCGTCCGTCATTCTGCTCTCATTCCTTGCAAGTTGCAGCAACCGTTGAGGTCCAAAGGAGTACAGCCATCGCAGTCCTTGCGTTTAGCGCACCCAGGTGGTGTGGTTGTAGCGGTGGTGTATATTTACGTTTGTGATCTGCCGGCGGTTACAGGTTGCCAACAGGTGAGTGGTGACACTAAATCTCTCTCCTTCACCTTCGCTTCCGCGTCTTGGCGGTAAGCTGCGAGTTATGCGCAGACAAAAGCTCCGAGCGCCCAGGGAAAAATAGCTCCCGGATTGTTACATTTTCTTGTGTCTTCCAGACAGGACTTTTCCAACATAGGAACGCCACTATCAGACCACGTTTCTGCAGGCATTCGGATTTTGCGCTCCGCGCCGCAGTTGTCACTGTGTCACACAAACGCTTCGCAAGGTCAGCCCAATAAAGGCGTGTTGTGACTTGGTATCTGGTACGACAGTTCGAAAGGTAAGCTCTGTAATGCACTGGTTCTCGTCATTTCGTCTGCAGTGTTGTTACCAAACAGGAGACTCAGAGACGGAGATAGCTCTTCCTGCATTTTAACACGAAAGCTGTGTAAACTGTGTCTGTTAGATTAAACCCCCGATAAAAATGTTTCGAAGAGCAGAAATCGCAGGAATGTTTTCTTTCACCCAGACGGGACAATCAGAAAACAGCTGTCCTGGGGTGGCTTGCATGGGGGTCCGTAGCCCCCCTTCCGAACGTAACAGGAATGAACCCTTTTCGTTTACTTTCGTCTCCAGAGGCCCGCTGGACTGAGTAGACAAAAGTCATAAACGTCCTTGCAACCCAGCCAAGGTTGCAAACATTTTTCAATATATGCTCGAGCCCCTAGCTAGCACTAGGACACTAGGACAATTTCGGAAATATCATCTCGTCTCGGTCATGTGACCTAGAAGTTTGTCGAAGGCGCATGCGGGATGCAGTTTCCAAAAGTCTCCGACGTCCTAGCCTGGACCCCTAACAGAGCTGGGATGCTACATTTTTTGTGGACATAGATGTTTGTCTTGTGTTCCATCCGAGAGATTATTCGGAGCTTGCAGAAGAATAATGTCTCAAAGGTTTCGATCTTTTCCAACTCGGATCTCAATGTCCAGCTTTCACAGCCCTACTGGGTTTTGTAGAGCTTGATCTTGGTGGGGAAGCTGGTGTTGCTGTTTCTTTCTTAATTTGCTGAGATTTGAAAGCCATGCTGTCTGTGGCACAGGCTAGTCTGATCATAACTTATGTAATCGATCTTCCGTCTCTGGTGAGGCTAGAGCCAAGGTATTTGAAAGTTTCCACTTCTTCCAGCTTGTCTTCATTCAGAGTGATGTCTCTTGTGCTGTTGATCACTGCTTTTCTTGGAGCTCGCATCCATTCCACAAGCTCCAAGTGGTTCTGGAAGCCTGTCTGTCAGTTCCTGCAGTGCCTGGCTGCTGACACCCAGAAGGTAGATGCCAGCAAAGCCCAGGTTAGACATAATTCTTTTTCCCACTGAGAGGGAACCGTTGTGTTCCTGGAGGGTCTCAGACATGTTCTTTGTGAGGAAGAAGCTGCAGAAGACTGGTGACAGCCAGCAATTCTGTCTTTCCACTACTGCGGTTGGGAAGAAATCGCCTACCTGGTTGTTCAGAGGTACACCAAAGCGCGTATCATTCTTCTAATTTTCGTAAAGTCCTGCCGACCTTTCTCTAAACAGGTCCTCTTCCTTGCTCTTCTCAGACAACCTGGACCACTTCTGCTTTAGTCTGGTAATCTTCTTGACGGTGTCATATGCAATTCTGCTGTTGGGCTTCGTCCTAAATTCTATGGCCTCACGCTGCTTGTTGATCCATGGCTCTTTATCCTCTGGGGAAAGGGGTGATTTGTCTGTTTGTACTGGTGGGCTTCTTCTGACCTGGAAGTCTGAAACAAAATTCTGATCTACTCGTATAGACCAGACTTACGTAGAACAGATGAAGTAGCGAGTTGCAAATGTTACATTCCCCAACGTACATTCTCGATGTTGCAGTACGCGAATTGTAAATGTATTCAGGTCGTAAGTTATCCGTCTTGCAGTAAATAAATTGTAAAACTAATACAAATGTGATGGGATATGTTTTCAGGGCTGAGGCAGATTGGTTTCAAAGGTTTTATTCACAGTATGTGCTCTTCGTGATGCAAACAATTCGGCTTGTTTGCAGGAAATAAGCTTTAATGGCCAAGTTTATTATGTGTGTGTGTGTGTGTAAAAATAACGAAAAGGTGCGTGATAGCTCGTCCCGCCATAGCAAGAAAACAAGGCGTGTGTAGGGTTATGTGTGCGTGCTCGCATGTGTATTTGTGTGTGTTTACCCTCGACCCTACCCTAGCCTAGAAGTACAGATGTTTATTCTCTATATTTGTTAGACGAAACCTTTTAGCATACGATTTTTATGATTATGTTGCAGATCCGCATTACAGGCTAACAGTATACACATTTATTTTACTCATCAATGCACGCGAATACTGGTAGCTAGTAGCACTATTACCTTCGTGAAACGCTATACTAGTTTTTTTTCGGTCCGACCGAAACATTTTCATTCAAGACTCTGGAGACAGCTGATCAGCATATACACTTTTTCCCTTTCATGTCGAATTCTCTGCTATAGTCAATGGAACAGCAATGAACGTTAGACATATATGACTGCATGTGTGCTGATAGTTGTGTGTATGTGTGCGCGACTGCGGGCATGTTTTAATCGCGCAGTAGTTAAAAGGGAATGGGTGCACATGGTTAGCATCTCTTTTGTAAAATATCGCCGCAGTGCCTGAAGTGTTAGGAGAAATTAGCGACAGGAAGTAGTGAGCGCGTGTGACGTCATCGGCAGGGCCGCAGCTTGCAGGAGCAATTACCCACAAGGCGGTATAATTTGCAGGTAAAATAACGAAAAGGTGCGCGATAGCTCGTCCCGCCATAGCAAGAAAACAAACCTGGTTCGCACACGCGCCAGTGTGCACTTTGGGGAGTGTGTTTGTGGTGGTGGTGGG
>SMGT01000006.1:38104-103125 GCA_004794575.1 Lanistes nyassanus | reverse complement strand
CCTCATACCACGTATTTTGGCTAGACGTGGCTCCTCATACCACGTATTTTGGCTAGATGTGGCCCCTCATACCACGTATTTTGGCTAGACGTGGCTCCTCATACCACGTATTTTGGCTAGACGTGGCTCCTCATACCACGTATTTTGGCTAGACGTGGCTCCTCATACCACGTATTTTGGCTAGATGTGGCTCCTCATACCACGTATTTTGGCTAGATGTGGCTCCTCATACCACGTATTTTGACTAGATGTGGCTCCTCATACCACGTATTTTGACTAGATGTGGCCCCTCATACCACGTATTTTGACTAGATGTGGCTCCTCATACCACGTATTTTGACTAGATGCGGCCCCTCATACCACGCATTTTCTCTAGATGCACTCGCTCATTACGTGCTCTGCACCTTTGCCGTGAAACAGCCTTGATAATGGAGAATTTGTCACGCGCGGTACCCCCCTCACAGGGGCAAGCTCACAGCGCCTCACAGAATAAAATACATAAAAGCACATGTAGACGCACGCACTCACACAGACAGACAGACATACATACATACGCCAATGCAACACAATACTATACAGAACGTGCAGACGAGTGGAATAGCTGAGATACTGCATATACAGGTGCGATCTGAGGGTGCGTTTGAGGGATTGGACCGTGTTGGCATGTCTCAGGTGATAGGGCAGTGAGTTAATTCCATAGCGTCGCAGCGTGGAAGGAGAATGTGGTTTTGACATTTGTCTTTGTGCATATGCGGGTACAGCTAACAGCCTTTAGTAACAACCCGGTGTGAAACATTATTGCAGCCGAATAGATAATGACCTACTCTCTTTTTCCAGCCGTCACCTGTACAACACCAGCACGCTATTGTTCTCATAAACCAACAGAAAATGCTAGCATTGTAATTTTGCCTCCTGCGTCCACAGAACAGCTTATATTCTAACGCACTCAACCGTAGGCGGGCTTCGTGCGACAGTCATATTTTTTCAGCTTTTGTTATTGTAATTCGTTAGCGTTTTTGCCTCTACAAATTTGCTTTATCCAGCAGCTGTGTTAGTAATGTCCTCCATAAAACTTAAGCCCACGAAAGCATGAGCAATCCTTCCCTCCTTCCTTCAAGGACCCTCCCCCCCCCCCCACAAAAAAATCCAAAACAAAACAGGGAGATGGAATGCCTCCTAGCACTTCCCCTGTGCCACTGACAGGATCCATTCGTTATGCTGACCCTTTAGTGTCACATCCAGGAGAGAGTACCTAGTGATCACATCGTTTGTAAACGTGGGTCCGTGCTCGGTTATACATGTCGGAATATTTAGGTTATAAACTGGGTCGCTAATGGTGGCCTCACACTGTCTGACTGAGTTGCACAAACAAGTATACGTTGGCTAAGAAGTAGTCCAGCGGTGTGCAACTTGCGCAAGAAATAATTTATTTTCAGTTGAGAAATTCGACACAAACAGATAAAAACATTGAAACAAGACACTGCATAAAAATGAAATGTGCATGATCATAAATACAAGACTCTGCAAGAAAGAATTCGAATGGTACAATTAACGTTTCTGAACCAATACATTCGAAGAAACTTTTCCACGCGCACGAAATCGGTGAAACAGGAATTAAACTCCAAAACAGATTCACACAGACACACGCAATCTCTTGCGCTGGTTTCCGTTCCTCCTGTGGCGTGCGATGACATTTGAAGGACCATACGCCGACGGTGATCGCAAATCAATTTTTAACATTTTTAACATTCTTCCATGGGAAAAGATTTATTCCATGCAGCGGTGGTAAATGCTAAAAGCATCGTCACGCTCGCTTCCATGACAACTGCATCAGTAAAGAACTATAATCTTCTTAACAACAAGATGTCCGCAAGGGGAGGCAACTGAAAACGAACGACACGTCTGCGGGGGTCTGGGGTGGGCTGCATGTGAGCATCTGCCTTTCTGGTCTTAAGAGTGATTGTGATAATAAGGTCCGTTCGCCATGTGCGTTTTACGTGCACGTGTTAAACGGGTTACGAACGCTCATGCAAGCCAGCCTAGGAGGCGACTTTTTTTTTTTTTTTTTTTTTTTTTTGCTTTTTCTGTTAAATCTTTCTCCCTTTTTGTGTAATTATTCGCACTTAGCCACACACAGCCCTTTAGGGATAGTGCACTGCGTCGATATCCTGGTTAATGATCTTATAGTTTTAGAGGACCGTCAGCTACAACGAAAGCGTTCACCAACACTCTTCGACTGTATAGTGACGGTTCGTTCGTTCGTTTGTTTGTTCGTTCGTTTGTTCGCTCGTTCGTTCGTTCTTTTATTCGTTCTTTTGTTCTTTCGTTCTTTTGTTCTTTCGTTCTTTCGTTCTTTCGTTCGTTTGTTCTTTCTTTCGTTAGTTCGTTTGTTGGTTCGTTCTTTCGTTCGTTCGTTCGTCCACGAACTGTTGATGACAAGACAAACGTTGGTAGTTGGGGCTGTGCCTCATGGAAAAGAGATGGAATGCCATACCTTTTGCCCAAAGTGTGTTGTGAAAGAGCTGCGTCCTACTCTTGATCTAATGTGACGAACGTGCGGTTATTTGAACATGTGTGAAAAAAGAGGGGAAGGCAGACGGGAAGAGGAGAGATAGGGGAGAGAAATTTATTTCTTTCGCTGGTAAAAACAGCTGAGAACACCTCTGTGGATGTCCGCATATCACCAAGAAGCTATGGATGGGACAACTAATTATATGCAGTGGGCGTCGACACTCTTACCGCTTCACAGCTTCACACACGGCGACACACCCCACAAATGACGACTCAGCCCACAGTGACAAAGCCACACAGCCCGACCACACACGGCGACCGGGCGACACAGCCCACACAGTGACAGACCACGCGTGGCGACATAGCCCACACATATGACGACACAGTTGACACATGGCTACAACATTCACACGCGACGACACGTGTTACGCATGGCTTCACATTTCACAATCGCCGACACGTTTTATACCCTTGGCCACTAAACTGCATACGGCTACACTTCGTACAAGACGATACTTTCTCACACAGAAAGTTCATACAAGAGGAGTGTTAACTAGAGCTTGTGAACAGCAGAGAAGTGTATTTTCGCTAAGTTACTGCCACTGACACTCTCAACAACAAAATAAACTTTCAATAGTTTAGTTGTTAATGGACTCGGGATATAACAAATAAGACGAAGCGTCGAGCCCAACGTAGAACTGACCAAGACACCTTTTTATGGTAATATATCCAAATTTGCTCTTTTCGTGAAAAGAAGTTGTTGACCAGCGGTACAAATAATTTTTTAAACTAACGGGAAAAAAAACCGGGATGTTATATTGTTTATGTTGTCTAAAAGTTTCTAAGCCCATTTCTGGTTCCGGAATTGCACTTGCTCGCCTTCAGATCTTTTTTATTGGTTCGATCACTTTTAGAAAGAACAAGCTTCACATCCATCACCGAACCACTTTGCAGACGATTTTTTTCCTTTTTTTCTGTAAAACGTAATGTGGGACATAAATTTTGGTCCAGCGATTTCCCTGCTACATAGCTTCGTGCGTGAACTCCCATTGCACAACGGCAGCTAGACGGACGGACAGACGGACAAACGAACCAATAGACGGACGGACGGACAAACCAACCAATAGACGGACGGACGGAAGGATAGACGGATGGATGGTCTGTCTATCTGTATTAGACTGAGGGAAAGCCAGCCAGTCAGAAACAGTCAGACATGCATTCATTTCCACAAGAAGCGTATATTTCCTGTCACTTTTTCTAACACCCAAGTACACTGATGCCTGAGTTAGCGCGCACGTACACAAAAGTTCATCCCATCCGCCATATATCTCTTTCCTTTGTTGTCTATCTACCTGCCTTCCTGCCTGTCTGACTGACTGCCTACCTACTTGTCTGTCTGTCTTACACTTTTGTTTGTTTGTTTGTTTGTTTGTTTGTTTGTTTGTTTGTTTGTTTCTTTCTTTCTTTCTTTCTTTCTTTCTTTCTTTCTTTCTTTCTTTCCTGTTTGGTTAGCTCACAATTCATTTGGTTTACATTTCTTGCTTTCAGATCCAGCAACACAGCAGTCATGCAGGACAGCGTCATTCAACCACAGATATCCGTGACGTCACTGGTTTTAGCAGCAGGGACGGTTTCTTGTCGCTGTCAGGTGAAGCGCTCAGAGCCCACAGAGTTCACGCTACCTTAAAGACGCCGACAACCACGGCTTCTCCCCAACAGCACCAGACGACAGCGAATGAGAGAACCTAGAAACTACCACTGCTCAGAGGCCCATTCAAAATGCAGCGTTCGAAGTCATGGACAAACTCAGGCATGTTGTGTTGGCTAGTCTTCGGCGGCAGGGGACCTCCAGGCTTCTGCCTTCTGCTTTTGTGTTGCTGTCTGATGGCCACGATGCATGAGCCGTGTCTCTGCCTGGCCTCGACCTGTTCTTCCGGTTGTTGCTGGGACCCAGAGACAGTGACCTGCAACCAGAGAAACTTGACCGAAATCCCGTCTGACCTGCCAGACAGCGAGACGGTGGCTCATCTCATTGTCTCCAGAACCAGTCTGACGACTGTAGGATTGCAGTTCGAGAACATGCGCGCGCTGCGCACGGTAGATCTGAACACGAATCAAATTGATAAGATCGCCGAGGGCGCGTTCCGGAGCCTTTCGAAGCTGGAGTCGCTGGTGCTGCGCAGAAACAACCTGTCCAGCTTGTCGAACTTAACATTCCTGGGTCTGGTCAGCCTGCGACATCTGGATCTCAGCTACAACAAGATGGTGCAGCTTAGTGCTGACTGCTTCTACGAATTGGTGAACCTGGAATCTCTGGACCTGACACGCAACGAGATCGAGACCATCGACCAGAATGCATTCAGGGGCTTGACTAACCTCAGATCGTTGAACCTCTCCCGCAACATGCTGATTACAGTCGAAGGGCAGCCACTGACTCCGCTGTCTAGCTTGGAGACGTTGCGGCTGGATGACAACACCATCATGGTGCTGCGTGATGGCGACCTTTCTGCACTGACCTCCTTGAAGACTTTGTCTCTCAACGGAAATCAAATACAGTCGATCGAGCCTAGAACTTTCGATGCAGGAGACTTGAGCCGTCGCAGCGTTCCGCTGGAGACTTTAAATTTGAAAGGGACTGCGCTGTCGGAAGTGCCTGTGGGTGTCTTAGAGAGTTTGACTCAGCTGAGAAACCTTGACCTCAGCAAAAGCGAGATCAACGTCTTGCAGGACGACGGTTTACGAGATCTTCGAAGCCTTGTCAGTCTTGCGCTTGACAAACTTCCGAAGCTTGCCCGCATCAGCGTGGGTGCGTTTAGAGGTCTGAGCAGCCTGCAGACGTTGGTCGTGACCAACAACCCTGGCCTACGTGACCTGGAGGCTGGCACGTTCAAGAATCTTTCCAGCCTGCGCGTGCTCGATCTCCATGGCAATGCTGTCAGACACTTTGACCAGGATCTGGCTGACTGGGACGCTCTGGAGCTGGTGGACCTGAGCCAGAACCCAGTCACATGTGACTGCCACGCCACGTGGATCTTGTCGCTGGCCTATGACCCTTTGGACGAGAACGCATCCCGCTTGCTGGAACCAGGCTCTTCCAACATCAGCCAACCTGAAATCAGCGCTAGCGCAGGTGGGGCCAGCAGAGTGCACGAGGATCGTTACGGAGCTAAAGTTTCCACCAAAAGCAAGACTGACATGATAGAGTGCTCCGATCCGCCTTGGCTTCGCGGCAAACTGCTGACGTCAGTGAGGGCTTCCCTCTTTGAGTGCGCCCTGCCCAACCAGACGACACTGGCCTCCTCTGATGCGGACCGACGGTTCAAGGTCGGCATCATTGCGGCGAGTGTCAGCTGCGTTCTGCTGGTCTGCGGCGCGCTGTTCCTCAAGTTCCGGCGTCAGATCTGCAGCTTCTGCAGAAGGCAGTACCGCTACAGCGCGTACAAAGGGGTGACCGTCAATGGCCTGTCGTCGGATGTCCGCGAAGATGTCGTGGAAATGGAGACGACGGAAATGGAGGAGTTGGATTCCGAGGTGGAGAACATAGACACCACGCTTAGAACGTGACGTTAGCCCATGGGCCTGCATCAGCTGCCTAGTGCTGGTCTTCAACTGCAAGCAGAGGCGACAGAGACAAGCTGAGGAGGGCATGCTCGGCTGAATGCTGCACCGACTGCCTTGGATTCCGAGCCAACAAGGTGAAAGTGCTGTTTAATTGCGTGACCCAGAAGACATTTTGGATTCACAGATGGTGGCCATAAACATGGCATATGGGACACAATGTTCCACTGCATGGCACTGGAGGTGTCTTGGATTCACAGGCGGATGTTACAGAGAAAACGCTCAAAGCTTGGCGTTATGAGAGCAGGACGAGGTCACCTTCGTTATTCCCAAGCAGAGGCGATAAATACAAGCTTGTGATATCAAGCTGAATGACATAGCGACAGTCTTGAATTCACTATAGTGTAACCGATAGACATGACTTTGCGAAAGAGGCGTCCATGTGCAGGATGTTGCACCTATGGAATTCCACACAGAGGCGGTAGACATGCTTATCTGCAGGACGCACCGACCCTAGCCAGCCTGAGCACCGCTTAAGTCCAGCCGCTTCCAGGAACTTGAGGCGCTATGAAGGATGTCGGGATGCAGCCGGCATTTATGAGCACAGCTAAACATTTCTTTTGGCCGTGCCCGTTACCCCTTGTAGCACCTCATCTTCCGGCAGGCTGAGGTCAGCCAAGTGCTCTATCTTGTCGTTCGCTTCTTTGATTTCTTTGGGGGGTGGGGGGTGGAGGGGTGTCCAAATGGAGGTTCTTTTGACGTCATCCTGTCGTCCTTATGTCACGTGACATAACTCGACTAGTTTTCCCACGAAAGGTCTGGAGGTTAAAAGTAATATATATATATAAACTTTATCAGATGCCACCGAAGAAAACTGTGCGATGTGGCAAGCATTTTGCATGTACAGAGACATTCACTGTGACCTGTCTGAAATAGTTGTATATTTTGGAAAGTCAGGCACTACGTTGTATATAGGCTGCCAACCTTCCTCTGCTGACATTGCTGTCTAAACAGACTGCCCTCTCGACCCTTCTACTGCCCTTCATCTTTGACCCCTTGTGTTACTAGCACCTTAGCAGACTCTCAACTGGAGGTGGTGGGGTGGGATGGGGTGGACATAATCGTCTTGAAAACCTGTCTGTGGCGTGCGTCGCTGGGCGACAAAATCAAATTTTATGCTAGGTCTCCATGAATTTCGTTTTGCTGATCAAGGGATTCAGGAAAAAATTAAATAACTGGCACGCAGATAAGAAATGTTAACTCTTGCCAGAAAGGAAAGAGAGAAAGAGGGGGGGAAATCTATGCTGCGCAGTTCGTTCTCCTCTTTTTGTTTTTATTTGCTGGCAAGAGGAAAAGTTAGAGAGGCGTGATAGTCTCTTAGGGGGGTAGTGACCAAATGATGGCTCACAGAGGGAAAAAGCTTTTTAAATTTACGTCATTAGCGCTGCCAGAGGCGCTTTGCTGTTCCCTTAGACGCCGAAATTTGATGCAGATCGCTTTCGGATTTTGGCCATTTGGCAATTTTGGTCTCAAAGCAGTTCTGCTGCCCACTTGCAACATGAAGTTGGATCCATGGATTCAGTTGTTAAATAATTTCATAGACAGTTACAAAAGGAAATTCGAGAGGTTTTTTTAAATCAGCGCAAACTCGTTCAATCCCTTCTTTTTCTGTGGGTTGTTACCACGCGAGTGCAGGCACTGGAACTTCTTTTTTAAAAAAAAGGACCTGAGCCTAAAGAGATTTTCTGATGCATTAAAACAGAGCTTCAGCGAAACTTCTGTCGTCGACTTGGATATGCATCTCTGATCGAGAGTCTGCGATCACGGCAACACTCGAGCGGCCCCAAAATTTTGCTCCCTCAAAACATTTCTTTAATACATTTTATTGTCTTTATTGATTGTAATTTCGAGTCCCGATATAATTTCGTGTGGCATTATCCCGATATTATCTTGTCTTTGTGATGTCGTTGAACGTGGTTTGACTCATGAAATGTGTCACCAAAAAAAAAAAATCTTGTATTCTTTTTAAAATCTAGGACTGGCCTGCACAAGCGTTCCTATCTGCTCTTCGGATCATAACAGCGGTCGTAAGGGCCATTCGCCCTGTGCATTTTACGTCCACGTTTACGTACGAACAGGAGATACTAACGAGTATGCAAGCCACTGATCTGGACTTGAAATGTTATCGTCTCTATGCCTTTGCTTGAAACAACAAAGAAACCACACGATTACATTTTCATCCCTGTTACCAGAAGCAGCAACAAACGAAACTTCTTCAACCACCAACAGCATTTTCTCATCTACTATTGCTGTAGCAATTATTCGAGCGGCCTTTTCCAGTATTTGTTTTTGGTTTTTTTTGTTGTTGTTGTTTTGGTTTTCCTCGTTAGTCACGGCTTGGATTTTTAAAAAAATGCTTGTTCGTCGGGTCTTCAAAGGCTACAATGACCGTCAACATTTAACAGCAACATGTATGAAAAACTATCGTAAACTTTTAGAAATAATTTTGTAAACGAATATAGAGTGTAATGTGCAAGCAGCAGAACAAAGAGTCGAGAAGGCTTACCGGTTGATAAAAGCAGTTGACGGCCGTAAGTATCGATCCATGAATCCGATTGGGGGTTTGGAGGCAGTGGTGTGGGGAACGGGGTCGGACTGGGGGCTGGAACATCGTCAAGCTCTTGCTTGGCGTGAGCCAAAGCAGTTTGGTGCTTTCAGAGTACTTAACTTTAATTCCCTCGGGAACAGAGCCGCTCGAGAGAGCATGAGCGAGTATTATGGGCGAAAAACAACATTTACATGGCTTTCTTCCTTATGCGTCCAGAATTTTCGAAGTCAAGCCCTCTCCCTGGAATCTACAGCATGTGTTTGTGGAAAGCTTTCTACAAAACAAAACAAAACAAAACGTCGAAAGCAAAACCATTAAAAAGTTCTTTTCACGAGGAGGTTGGCAAAAACAAAATTTGATAATGAAGACACCCACGTGCGTGTCCAGCGATGCTTTTATCTGCACTTTCATCGTTGATGCGTTTTGTGTGCGTGTTTGCAAATGAGTGTACGTGTGCTGATCTGTACAATTGTGTCGAATGCTCTTCCACAGGGCTGTATAATGCTGACGTTAATCTAGGTGTCTCCCATAACAGCTCCTTGTTCTGGAGACCGCCTGGGTGGTCTAGTGGTTAAGGCGTCCGCTTCCGAGGCGGGAGGTCGGTGGTTCGCATCCGGCCGAGTCATACCTAAGACTTAAAAATTGGCAATCTAGTAGCTGCCCTGCCAGACGCCTGGCACTACAGGGAACAGTACTAGGACTGGTTGGCCCGGTGTCAGTGTAATGTGACTGGGTGGGACTGAGGCCCGTGTTGTGACATCAGTCCCACGTGTGGCAGCACGTAAACTTTGTCTAAGCAACACCATCCTGATATGCACATAGTTTGCTGCTGGACGTTGAGCACCAATTTCCCCCCCCCCCTCCTTGAATTGAAAGGGGTCCCCCCCCCCACCAGCTTATCCTTATGTCGACAACAGTGATAATGAGACGATTAATGCAGATAATCAATTTGAGACCCTTTCGCAGTGAGAGGAGCATGAATGGAGTCTCGCCCTGTGCATAGTCACACAAAACTCTTTGTTTGTTTGTTTGTTTGTTTTTGCTTGGCTTGGCGTTCCGAAAAGCATTCGCGTGGTAGTCCCTGCGGTCTTTGAAGCTGTAGTTGAGGCACTACGGATGATACATGTTTGAAACAAATACTTTTATTTTCCAAAATATTTCTTGTCGCACGAAGTCTTTCGTAGCGCCTCAACTTCCGCTAAACATTGTCTGCTGCCAGGGGCGTAAACATCGGTACTCATACGTGGAATTTCAATAATAATTTTGCAATGATTAGATCATTGATCAACCTACAATCGTTTTGAGAAATGTTTTGGTACATATCTGTTAGCGTAATGCATTAAGCTGCTTTGCAAATCTTTTTCCTCCTCTAGAAGCACTTACCCATGTGAGATACATCTAACCCTTGAAGATACCCCCCCCCCCACCATTAAATTTTTTGCAAATGCTCAAAAGTTTTGCTAAATTGGTACTAACAAGGCGTACGTAGTTTTTTGTTAAATCTACACACGATTTCTCGTCTAGAGTGAAGAACTGAATCCTCTGATTATACTTTTTATTGTTGAAACGATGTTTTATTGATGTACAAAAGCACACTGTGAATATCTACAAAAGCTTTAAATGGCTTCGGACCGAATGCTGGTTTTAGTAACTGTTCATATTATACAATATGTTATGTAAGGTAGTATAAATCTTTTAAATGTGATTTTTCTTTATCTTTGGATGTATTGTCCCTAACGTTGAAGTGTTAGCAAAATTATATTCCAACAGAATGCATGACTGGAACAAGTTAGAAGGACAAAGATGATGAAAAAGATTATATTGGGGAAATGCAAGGAATTGGGGATCTCCGAGGATTCTTATCATCCTGCTTTATTGTTGTCCATACCAAGAAAAAGTAAATACAATGCTTAAACACAAATTAAAAGGTGCCCGGTCACCGAGGTTTAGGTACCATGGCACTGACGGCATATGCGTTCTGTTGTTATACTGACTCCAGTCCTCATTACATATCTGCATATCAATTGTTGTGAAATAAAGTGTTATTCTGTTCGTGTGAAGTGTTTTTACATAAGGTGTGCTTCTGATGGAGAACTAGGGTTTGAACACCTCTCTAAGATTAATCGCATTGCCATTTATGGGACTTTTATATGTCTTAGTTAGCTGTTACATAATGTATCATTTTTTCTAACGTCAATTAAACGTTAGGGTTTCACAGTGAAATATAATCCACTTTTACAATTTCCGAGGTCGTAGCCCAAACGTGCGTAAACAGTAATAGCAGACATGCGGGCTGGCAGGCGTGAACTGCGTGTCCTCCCCTCCCTCCACCTTCGGCGCTCGAGCTCCACTTTCTTCCCCTCCCCGCTCCCCCTCCCACCCTTCTGTAATCCTTCACCACCTCCTGTACTCCTTTGCCTGGTCTGTCATGAAACAACCTTCATATAAGACTTGAAGTCAAATGATAACCAGCCAACAACAATAACTGAACTCACCTCACGCTTACAGTTAGCCTCATTTGAGCAAGTTTTCGAATAAAGTGGTTAAAGAAGTCGGCGCTGATTGACTTCCGTCAGCTTCAGTAATTTTCAACTTCCAAATATGGTCGTCATGTGAGCAGACCCATCCAGCCGTATGATCATTTAAGACAAAGGGCGCTGTATAATTTCCCTGTCGGAAATTGCCCGTTTTCACTGTCAGACCAAGGTCCCTGGTCAAACACAGGACAACTGTGCGTCGCGTCCCAGCAGGGGAAATTCCTGGTATACATACCACGGTCATCAAACTTCAAGGTTGTAAGAGTCTGCACTTTCTTTCTTACTGCCGTCTCGTCACTTCATCTATGCTACTTTAACCACCTCGTTCTCACAGAGACCGTCTCGGTAATCTAACCGCTTCAGAGGCGGGAGGTGGTGGATTCGCATCCCGGCCAAACCATACCTAAGACTTAAAAATTTACGATCTAGTGGCTACCCTTCCAGGAACACTACTATTATATGGTTGGCCCGGTATATATCAGTACATATATAATGTGACTGGGTGGGACTGAAGCTGTGTTAGGACGGCAGTCCTACTGTGGTAGCACATTAACTTGTCCTCAGCACCACCGTCCCAATTTGCACCTTAAAAACCATATCGTAGTTATTGAAAACTTGCATCTGGTGGCTTCCAAAGCTACGAAAACATTAGACATTACGTAATTTTGTTCAGTATTGAGAATTACATTTTGAATGCAATTGTTAGTAAAATGCCAGCAACTAATAAACAAAGTACAGAGCCTCCAAGACAGAAAACAAATTTCAATGGCAAACTGAAGAATGTGTGAACATTTGATTAATTTTTGCAGCAGTTTCTTGTTTACGTTCTCTTCTTGATTCGTCATTTCTTATAGTGGGCTCGTGTACACGCGTGTGCATATGTGTACGCACGTGTCTGTGAGTGACAGAAAGAAGTATGACATATAAAACAATCTGTGTGGGCACTCGAGCGTGCGTGCCTGTGCGTGAGAGGAAAAAACCCAGCACGATAGGCCGGGTTACAGGAAAATTATCATGTAGAGTCTCTGAGAACGTGTGAGAGAGAGATAGAGAGAGCAGCGCGTGTTGGTGTGTTGACACATGTGCCTGTGTCTGCGAAAGAAAAATACCTGTCTTTCTCTATCTGTGCATGCGTGGGTACGTTTGCGTGCAAGTGCACTTGTATATGACAAAGAGAGAGAGAGAGGAGAAGGACACTAAGGACAGGTCACATTCTGTGTGTACGCGTGTGTACGTGCGTACGAACAATTGTGTCGGTATGTGTGTCTATATCATCCAGACAGTCGGCAATTCCGTACCGTGTATTTTGTAGGCCATGCCAGAAGAACCATTTCCTTATCTACGTCGGCCATATATGCCAATACTTAAAGTCACCTTTTACTTAAATTTTCGTTCTACTAATTCACAGTCTATTTTTCTACGCCGCTTACAACACCAGAAATTACAGGCAACCATTCAGACGGAAAACGAAGGGAGGTAATGGCGGACGCAATAGTATAACGAGACAGCTTGGGCAAGTGTTTGTTTCATCAGGAGCAAAAGCGGCCAAGAATATTTGGGTGCCCCCTTTAAAAAAAAAGAGCAAGAGTGCAGCGCTCGATCTCCTAAGTGGTTCCCACTGCCTTGCTGTCACATTTTGGCAGGGCGACTGAAGGGAGACAGCTCGATCCTGACCCCACGTGAACCTCGCTTTAGGATGGTCGATAGTTCTCTCTCTCTTTCTCTCAGCTGTTACTTTTAGGCTCAGATTCGGTATCCATATGTCGATATGAACATCGATATCCCGATTACGCAGCCAGTTCCAACACCTTAAAAATTACTTAGTGACAGTCTATTTTTCCTTGCACCGAGGTGTGTGTGTGTGTGGGGAAATTAGGGGAATGCAGCCCCTCTGTGTACTTCATTAAATAATTGTAGTTTTATTGCCAGTCATCCAGATCATTTTAGCAGTGTGATGCCACGTGTCATCTAAAATACAGCTTGAGGGTTTGTGTATTCAGGACAATATTTATGCAAGGATTCCGAGCTGAACTGTATACTATACTTATACTATAAGGAAGACCAACTCAAACTGTAAACCTTCAAACTGTGTATTTACTCTTATCGACAATAAACAGGCAGAACTACTCACGATTAACTTTCCATTTAATCAAACCTCTCTGACGCAGCAAATAATATCATCACAGAAAATAAAGTAACACTGAAATAGACAACCATTTATGTTTCGTTCATAATCCGTTTGATCATTTTGCTGTAACCAGATGGTCACGGTAGTTACTTCCCATGAAGAAGACCGACCTGAAGTTATGAGGACAACGTGAGATCCAGGCGAACGAATACTAGCATAGCCTGCTTGACAACCAAATTTTCTCTTCGGTATGGTAAATACAGCTGTGTCTCTTCAAAGGTAAGAGAACAGACATGATGCTAATTGCAAAATTAAGTGGCACTGATTGATAAAGAGTCTAGAATCGTAGGCTTACGTACAAATTAAACTATTCTGAAAAGCTTATAAAATTGATTACAGTACACTAGTATTATTTTTTGACTATTCTGTTCATTGTCTTGGTCAGAATAATGAGAGTGAAAAAAAGACATTTACTTTCAGATTTAATTGTTTTGAAACAAAGATATAATGATTAAAAGAATTGAAAGACTAGTTGCATTTTGGCAAGCAGGTCACAGAGGTGTTTAATTTGGAAGAACACAAATTAACATCCGACCGCGAATTTGGATGCACCCAGTTTCATGCTGCAGCACTAAACATCAGTCTGCGTGAAAATCAGCCGTGGCGCATTCGTGAACATCACAGGAGGCAGCCAAACATTACCCAAGACGTTAGACTATGTGTACAAGAAAGTCTGTAACCATGCCTCCAAGAGGATTATTCAGTGGTGCTTATCGCAGCAGGAGGATTTTGGGTGGCTGCAGGAAGGCATCTGGGTCTGGGAAATTAGCGGTAGATTGGGACTATCCCATTCAGTCTTTTTGACATTTATGAGACTGCTACGATGAAACAGGAAGTCAGCAAACTCAGATGAGAGGGATGCCCATGATCAACATCCAGAGAGGATGACGGGACAGAACAGCCACCACGATCACTCCCAAGGGAAAGCAGTGAGCAGCCAGCAGTTTTGCTGTCAGTGGATGGACAAGAACCAGCTGTGTGGGGCTACCTTGCATTCGAAGCATCCTTCATTGTGACCTGTCCTGATGCTGGCTTATCATGCAGCTTATCGGGTGTGGACCTGGCATCATGTTGCTTGGAAACACCAGCAGTTGGCCAGAGTTCTTTTCACAAACAAGTTCTGTTTTGCCAGAATTCACATCTGGAGGTGATTGGGTAAGCATTATTGGGATGCCACTTTGAAGGAGCGTGAACTGTTTGGTAGTAGGTCCATCTTGATTTGGGAAGAAATGGGCATGGTCTTCAGAACACCTGTGCAGTGTGTGCAAGGCAGCCTCACTGGCATGGTCTACAGGGATGACAGTCTGCAGCCCCTTGTACTTCCAGCACTTTAGGCACTGGAACCAGGCTCCATTCTCCAGGACCACAAAGCCGGATCACACAGCGCTTGGGCTGTCACCACAAGTTGCAGCAACATCAGGTGACTGGCATGGACTGGCCACCAAATTCACCAGACCTTAACCCAATCAAGCACTTGTAGGATGTGCTGGGATGTGCTGAGCCATCACTTGCAAGCAAATCACCCACCACCAGCTGACCTTAACCAGTCGTTCCTTTTGGAGGAGTGGCAGGTGGACCTGGAAATAACTCTGGGGACATTGGCTTAGTCAATGCGGCAAGGATACTTAGCTTGCATGCAGGGTAATGGAGGGCACACACGTATTTGACATTATTCTGTACTCCACTTGCTCTGACTTTTGTATATGTGAGTTGTCTTTCATTGCCTGGAATCTTGCTGTTGCAGTGAAAATAGCCCATTAAATATGTTGTTTTTCGTCACATGAATGAATGAAGTACACTGCAGCCTTATTTGTGACTACCAGTTTCTGTTTTGGAATTACATGGGATGTGCAGTTTGCACTGGTCTTTCAACTCTTTTGAGCAGTGTAGAAAAATAAAAAGTGAACCACATGATAAGTACAAATATGTGTACAGTAAATTTTATTAAAAATGCAACTTAACTCAGAAGTGATTTTGGGCTAAGCATATTTCTTTTATTTTTAATCCTTTTAACACAGTTGTGGGAATTTCACTTGCTGTTGCAGAATTTTCAGAGTGAGTTTTGTTGGCAGCTGTGGGAGTGAGTTAGTCTTAGCTGGCTGAGAGTCTACGGCTGGGATTTTCTTTGACCTACTGACCATGAGTTTCAGACGCCAGAAGCGGTTCTTCCTGGTCCTCGTTGTAGGAACAGCCCTATTTCTGATTTACATCACTGGCTATACCCCTGTCTTGTTCGGAAGTGATCCAAACGTTAAGCGACCCAACATACGCTTTGAGGATGTGGCTGATCAGATTGATCACCGCAAGCCACGGATTATGATCAGTTGGATTGGTCGCATGGGCAATCACATGTTTGAGTATTCCTGTCTTTTGGGGATAGCCAATTGGAACAATATGACCCCCATAATTTCACCAAGTGTTGACATCCTTGATGTTTTCAACTTGCCAACTCCCCAGGGACCTCTGTCGCTCCTGCGAGATCCCATCACATACTTTTATCCACTGGCAGCCAAGTTTGACAATGCTACAAAGCATCTGCAGCAAAAGGATTACTACATAACAGGTTATCGTCAGTCATGGAAGTACTTTGAACACATTAAGGAGGACCTGTTGAACAACCACTTTGTGTTTCACAAGCCTATTTTGGCAACTGCCATGTCGTACATAAACACAGCACGGAAAGAGAAGAACAAGCTTGATGCTGTTGTCGTGGGAGTGCATGTCAGGCGGGGCGACTTTGTTCGGCAGCGAATCAAAGGGTTCACTGTTGCCCCAATCCCTTTCTACTTCAAGACCATGAATTATTTTCGACGAAAGTACTTAAATGTTTTATTTATCATCTGCACCAATGACTATTTTTGGGCGATGGATAATCTGGATCATGGACCAGATGTTTACTACTCCACCAACACAGATGGTGCTGTTGATCTTGCCATAATGGCAAACTGTGATCACATGATCATTACGTCAGGAACATACTCGTGGTGGGCAGGGTATTTAAACAGAGGGGAGGTGCTATATTACAAAGGGTATCCTGAGCCAAATACAATAGTAGGCAACCATACTGTAAGAGAAGATTATTATCCACCCCATTGGCTACCCATGTGAATGCGTCCTCTATTATCGATGTAATGTTGTATAAAGTGAAAAATGTCCTGCATACATTAGGGTAGAAAGTGTAAAGTTAACTAAGGAGTGTCATGTGAACAATATTCCCTTTTACCCATCGCAATGAGTTGTGTGTAGAGGGATTTTTCATTGTTAGGCATTATATTTTATGTTTCTCAAAAGCTGTGATCATTTTAGTAGGCTTATGGATGTCAGTGGTTGGAGTTTTTAGTCGTGTTTTTGCTACTAGAGCTCAGCTTGTAATGGTTTTGGTGAGACATTTTATAACTTTTCTGTTATCCTGAAGTCCTTGTAGTGACCCTAAAAATCATTGTAGTGTAACTGTTATAAAATCTCATTTTCATAACTTAAAAACCTGCAGCAGTGCTTGACTGGTTTTGTATTATTAGTAATACAACTTTTCCTTGAAATGAAGTACTTGAGAGTAAAGAATAAAGGCATTATTTTGGCAAAGAAAACAGTTTTTGAGACCTAATACAAAAAATTCTGATGTAATTTTTTTCCATAGCAGAATAAACATGAGAATTGTGACCAATTCCTTCACCCACAGTCCGCAATTTGACACGTGTATGGAACATCTCAAGATGGAAAAACAAAAAGTCAAGAACATTTTAGTTTTTAGTACTGTATTTAGCTTATTTTAAAGAAGAGTGTTCTTGCAAGGTTTTTCTTTTAGAAGGAACAAAGAGAGAGGGATTTCTCTTTGCTTAGTTTGGAAAAGTTTCAGTGTAGAAGCTGGGCCTAAGTCAAAACATAAAAGCCTGGGGAGAGGCAGTGGTGGGAGAATAGAGCATGACTGGCCTTTTCCCTTGTCGGTTCATCCATTCCGTCATGTGAAAAGTCTTTCGTTTGGCAGGGCTCAGAGGACAGTTCATCCTTTTTTGCATTACCAGCAGTGCAGAACATAATTGTGGCGTTTCCCCTTGTCATTTCAGCACATTCATTTGCATACCTCTATTAAAACAGCATGTGTGCCAGAGTCTACAAGAGCAAGAATTGGTAAACTGTCATTCTGTTGGCTACAGCATTATTTCTGACATAACAACTTCTAAGGGCCTGCCCCTTGTGTTGTGCAAAGATTGTGGAGCTGCACTCTTTTTTTTTTAATCTCTGTGCAGAACATCTTTCTATGCTACCACTAATGTGAAATATTCAAATTGCAAAGAATTTATTTTCCTGTATCCAGTGTCTTAAAGTTTGTCAACTTTTCTGGAATTCACCATTTGAGGTTAAAGTACAGGATCGTAAGTATAAACCAAAATATTTAGTTATTATTGCTGTTTTTGCTGCATGCTGGCGAAGTGTAAGTGCGTCTGCCCAAGCAGGAATTGTTTAAGTTTGGCGTTTTTTTTTATACCAAGTTGACGTTTTAATGTTACTGTTCTTTGCATTACATGTTTGCGTAAATACAAATAGTAAATAGTACTGATCACGCATATGAATCGAAGTTTTAAAAAGTACATTTCATCAAGAAATAAAATAATTTTCTATGGAAATGGTTAAATTGTTCTAGATTACTGTGTGACTTTTTGTCTCTTAAATTGGCATGCCACAAATGTGTATTCCTCTAGACGGAGTAACACTGCTGTAAAATCCGGTACCAAAACACTGTACACTGTCGCGGGGTCTTTTGTCGCACCCCCCAGCACGCATGCGTAAACGCAGAAGACGTAAGACAAGTGTAGAGGGAGATTTCCAGTAACGCCTCTAACGTATCCTGTATTTTAGACCTAAGACACAATTTATTTACACAGTGAATAAAATGCAGGATCTTTTTCTTTAAGTCTGACAACAATGTAAGCGAATCCAAGTCATTCCTGGTCCACCGACAGAATAAACGATTTGCCCCAATTTTTTTAAGGTCAAGTAAGAACCGTCACTCTTTAGGTGTTTAGACGCAAATAGTTGACTGAGGATCATACTTTGACAGGACTCTGAGGACGCTAAGGGGGAGGCTCATATCTGCTTTTTTTTTTAAAGCTTTGTTCGAGTCTTTGGTTGCTGCATTGTCTCCTAATTTATTTTTGTTTTGTTCTTTTTTTAAATAAAAATTCCGATTCGGAATTTTGAATATGCAGCATGTCCGAGCTCTTCTCTGCGACAAGGAAGTAAAATAGGAGAAAAGTGGTCGACTGCTAAAGCAATGTTTTGAGAATCGAGTGGGGGAGAGATGTTGACGAAGTTCATGAGAAAATGGAGGTGGAAGATACTGTCTACGCAAACGAAAATCTGATGACTGTTTCTCAGTTGTTGGAAACAGCAGATCTTGATACACTGCTTACACACGACAAGTCTAAAATACAAAGCAAAGATGAAATGCTGTGCTGGTACCATGGCAAGATCTCCCGGGAGGCTGCAGAAAAACTCTTAGAAGAAGGTAAGTCTGTTTTCATCGTGTAGCAAATTAATTTCTGCTTACTAGAACAACTTTAGGAGTAGATCTAACCATTGGGGTTTGCAAAGTGGGTTGCAGTCCAGTTTAGTCGTTTTGGCTCAAAACCTTTGAACAAGGATGTTTGTCTACACACACAACACTCACAGTGACACAACGATCTCTTCAAATAGGTCAGCAAAGGGACGTATTACTATTTGTGTTTCACAGCGGCCATTCAAAGAATATGTTCAAACAAAAATGTGTATTAGCATCCCTGCTTGTAGACTTCAGACTGAGACCTGTGAACTCTGTGTTGCACGGAAGAAATAAGGTTGAGGTGCTGAATGCTGCATTACTTGGCATTGCTGGAATGAAGTTAAGTTTAAGATCGTGCCATAGGTACTGGGCCAGACATATTCCTGTGTACAGTAAGTTACAGCTGAGGCACGGTCCTTACATAGCTTTTATGGCTAACTGAACCAGAAACCACCAAGCAAAATTCGCAAGCAAACCATTGGAGCAAACAAACTGTGTGACATATCTGGTCTGTATGCAAACACAACTAGGTCCAGCTACACATGTATTTTGCACGTTTTTATCTTCGTGCAACCTTGGTATAGGTTTTTATGCTGACATTTGGAATGTGTTATACAAGCACAGAACTGGTTTTGACACCACATAATAATCACAAACACTGTTTCTTGCATGAAAATGCTTATGCTTGATAGTAAAATGTACATTCCTTGTGTGTGTTTTGATTTTTACAACACAGTACAACGCATCTTTATTTATCCATTTTGGAAGTTCGGGTGTCTGCCATACAGACATCACATACAAAGATATATAACAACATATTACCACTATCCACAATCCATAACTAAACACACATACCACACCATGTCACACCAGATGACCACATAAGCATACTCCAGTATACATGTTACAAATATCTCACCTATCATCTCATAGATTATATCAGCACTTACACCCCCAGCACACACCTCTAGAAAACACTGGAGGAAAACAAGATGGACAACAGTGTGTGTCTTAGGAAAGGAGCAGCTTATGACTTTGTGCATGCAGATGACCTTGACAGCAGTTGATTATGTATGTGAATGGCTGTAGGCATAACAGAGTTCTTGTACCATTTGGTTCTAGCAATAGGGACTGATCCTGCCGCTTCTGGAAATCAGTCGAGAGAATCGAATTCCGGTCAGAGTGGATGCAATTTGTCATGAACAATAGCAGTCAAGTTGTTTGTCACTGGTCTATCATACATGGTGTCTATATCGTTCTGCTTTTTTCCCAACCACCCCACTGGCTTTTGTGAAGAATGAAACATTTGTAAAAGCTCGCAATTTAATTTACAGTAATATTTTTTATTTGAACAAAATATTAGAAAAACTTTTATATATTCTTATCATGCAGAATGAAAATGAAACTGATTTTATATAATGTGTGTGTTACTTTTGTTATTTTTACTTTCACTCAGTATTATTTATTAAAGCATTCTTTTACAAGATGTAGTTTTATTTAACTGCCACAAGTGCACAAACATGCATAGGAAACCAAACAAAAAGTGCACTTAACTAAGATTGTATAAATTTGAGATACCTTAGCTATTTCTTTTATTCCATGATATTTAGTTCACATAGACATATAGTTATAACCATGAGCAATTGTAGATTTTGGCCTCTGGGTCATTTAACTCCAAATAAAACCATTACTGCTATTTTTCAAATCAGTTTTATGTCAGAATAAGTTTATTGTTTAACATCATGTCAGGGTAACAAAAAGAGAGGGTGGAGAAAGGTGCTAGGAAAGTGGAAATGGGAGGAAGATATTCCAGTTTTTCTCTAGTCATTCCGACTAGAGAAAAACTGTTGTTGACTAGCCGTACAAACAGATGTGCCGTGCAGATAAAGTAGGTTCACCAAATACATAATCCAAACCCATGACCCTAGGAAGTTACTACAAACATATGAAACTTGAAACATTTGTTATCAGAATTATCGCATGCTAAACTGAAATCCAACCATATTTAGACTTGTTGCGAAAAAGGAAGTGAAAGAAGTTACTTCAGTGCTTGCGCTGAATGTGTGACTAATGCAAACCCAGAAATAGACTAATCATTGCAAGAGAAAAGAGCAACAGATATGTGGAATCCAGGAAGCAGAAACGGCTTGTACAAATGTAATGTTCACAATTATACAATTAAAAAAAGGTAATGGAAAAATGAAGTGCAAGTCTGTCTGGGGGTGGGTGGGAGATGTGGGGAGAAGAAGGGGGGTGGGGAGGTATATGCACATTCAGCCATGAGCGTGGGTAGATGCATGATTTTCAAATTCATTCTGTGTTAAGAGGGAGAGGGAGTGGGGAGTGAAAAAGAGAACTTGAGAGACAGGAGAGATTGACCTCTCCATGTATGCATGCATCCGTGAGCATGTATGCTTCCATGTGTGTCGACACTGAGATAATCTGAAGTGCATGGGTTTGTCGTTGAGAGGATGTTATCTGCTGAAGTGTCATAGCTCTGCATAATGAAATTTGGAGAGGCATTCTGATATACATGTAATCACTTTTAGTGTTGCACTCATCATGAGAGATGGTCTGAAGATAATAAACTAGACTTGAGTTAATTAAATTAGTTAATGATAAAGGCTGAAGAAATATTAGACTTGTGGAGTTGAGAGGATTTAGAGAAAGACCTGAGGGGACTGAAATAGAAAGTCTGCATTACTTTCCTGGACTGGGAAGTTAATAGCCAGTATGAATCAGATATGGGAGACAAAAGGCATTGCTGTACATTCTGCTGTGGATGTACTTTTCTAGTGCTTTTTCTTTAAATAATTTCCTTTTTTCGCAAATAGTGGTGGGTGGTTTGTGGTTCAGCTTTTGGTGACGTTTACCATGAGACCTTGCAAGGGGTTGTTTTTCTGAATTTAGTTAAATGAGGTTGGTACTGATTTCTTCAGTTTGTACATTTACCAGCTTTGTTTTTCATAGGATATACAAACAAGTGACTTAAGTTTTCTCTGAAATATCACCTGGGCCTAATTAATACTAACACACATAGAAGTTTTCCAAGTCCACATTCAGTTTCCACTAATGCTTATGTATACACATGCTAACAGTAAAGATGTTACTGAAACACATTTTTAGTGTAATGATCTTTCTTTAACATAGGAAAGTAGGATTAGGAATGTGTGGTCTAGTTTGCCAGACCTTGCTTAGTGTATATATGTGTAGAAGGCCTGGTTCAGTGAACTATTATGCACATTCATTCAGTGAAGAAAGCCTATGATGTCTTCCGAGACTTGAAAACTTGTTTTCTTCATCTCAGAACAAAGTGTTCCCAAAATTCTAGGGAAGTATATAGGAGTAAATAATTGAGAGTAGATACAGTTTAACATTTCCTGTAATTAAATGTTTTCGTTGTTTTTGTAAAGCACATTTAGCCCTTTCGGGGAATAGCGCTTTAGAAGAATCCTTCTATCATCATCATCATCACCACCATCATCATCACCATCATCATCATCATCATCATCATCATCATCATCATGATGTAAGAATGAGTCTTTTAAATTTTTTGGAGACAGTTTTGATCTTGTTGTTTGTTCTGCCTCCCTAGCTGTTGTGAAATATCAAGGCCGGAGTGAAGTAAGCGGGCTGTTCCTAGTGCGTGACAGCACTGTGTCCAGCACAGACTTCTCCCTGTCTATGACGTCTGCTGGTCAGACTTTTCACTACCAGATTCAGGAGAAAAAGGAGGGATACTTTCACATAGATGATGGACCTATCATTCATGGTGAGTGGTCTTGCTGAACTGTTAATGGAGTTTCTTCACCGACCATTCAAGGCTTTGATTAGAATAGATGCGTGGAGACAACATTTTTGATGGACTGAATAAGGATAAACCTGATGAGATAACTTCTTCATGTGTTCCAGGGTTGGAGTGCCTCATTTCACACTATGCAGATGCAGCCAACGGGCTACCTACAAATCTTGAGTCCTTTTGTCGGGGTCAGACCCCGCCTGATGCTGTCAGAAAAATGGGGTGCACAAATCTGCTTCATCGAGCTATTGATGAAGGTACCACTGGAATAGAGTTAGACATAAAACAAACAGTAAGAGAAGAATAAATCATGACCCTATTAGTATTACTAGACAATAAGTCATATGCTGATTGAGGAAAAGTAAGTCAATGTACTGAAACTGCCCGTCTGTTAGGATCCACAGTGTCTTGCTGATGGCACCGTATGTCGAATTTTACCTGCCAACACTAAGCTGCAAAAGTGTTATTGCAAATACCTGAAAATAAGAAGATCCCAGAACTAGAGACTGGTTTTATGATTGATATGGACAGGCAAACAGTTTTGGTAAGCAGGGCTAAAGCATTCTTCATACACTGATGCAGCAAAAATTTGAATAAAGTTTTAGACGTAATAGAAGAATAGCAGAAACCTGAGTTTTCTGTGCAACTGTATGACATGATATACAGCAATTTAAACTACACTTAAAGGACTGCTTGAAGCAAATGTAAAACTGTTCTTTGTAACTAGCTCTTTCTCAAGGAGAAAGGACTTTACTTGCATTATGTTCTTAAATTAATAAATGTCATTGGTGTAATAAACTACCCCTGGTATATAAAGTGTGGTGTAATTTTCTGTCCGTTTTCTTTTTTTTTTCCCGGGGGATGGGGTAGGGGTGGGAGGGGGGGTCAGCTGAGATGGTACTGTGTCAAAGAATGTGATGGGCTTGAAAAGAAAATGTATTTTCAAATACTTTGTGTATTAAAGATTTATATGCGCATTTTCCAGGAAATACAGATGTAGCTTGCAAAATTCTGGCACATCCCTTATGTCCACCAGTGAATGCTAAAAATGCTACAGGTTTGTGATACTTTATTATACTTAGGAAACTTGCTGTATGTTGTCTTCACACCTTTGGTTGCTAGTAATAGATATAACTTTTCCTCTCATGTACCACTTCTGGAAAAATCTGCTGTAAAATTCTAAAAAATGCAAGTCATCAAAACTGTCAGATTATTCTGCAGCATATCTAGACAGTCCCGCAGGGTTCCAGTAATTTCCACTTCATTCATTCTATAGAGGCCTAACATTTTTCTCTTTCTAATATATACCGTACCTAGCAAAATTCTCCTGCATTCTGTTGAGTCTTTGAACTACATGTATATAGTCTGTGGTACTCATGAGATTGTTGGCTGATACCAAGGAAGTGCATTATTTAGTGAGGGTTGTGTGGGGGTGGTGAAGGATTTAGAATGTTGCTGGCATTTTCAAAATAACAGCAGTACTAATGAGAAAGAAAAAAGGCCACATATCAGGGCTGCCGTGGTTCAGGTTGAATATAAATGCAGGTACATTGGGTGCATTTGTCAAAATAGGAGTACTTGCTAAGGGTACTGTAGTACATTAATATTTTTTGTGAGGAATTCCAGCTATTATGAATAGTAGTGTGACATTTTTTAGTAGTGTGACATATTTTTTATACCCCATAAACCTCTGTTCGGATGTAACTTTTATGACTGAATAATTAAATTGATCCCAGTGTCATGCAATCCCATCAAAAATACACCTTTAACTGTTGAAATTGTATCTTTTTGGATTCAAATGCTCAAGTTTTATTTTTTAATTATTTGGATGAATGTAAACTATACTATTCGGTATAGCTTTAATATTGAACTCACTTTTTCACTGAAGTCAGTATAAACGATGTGCTTTTTAAAGTAAAAAAAAAACAACGTGTTGATGAATGTTTGTGACAGGCGCCACGGCACTGCACTTAGCTGCATATCATGGGTTGGATGATGTGGTTGACATGCTTTTGAGAAAAGGTGCCAACATCACCATCAAAGACATCAACGGACATGTCTCTCTTCATGTAAGTCCTAAACATTCCATGTATTCTTTATAATGCTGTTAAAGGTGTTACACTGTAATGTTTTTAAAGGTGTTACACTGTAATGTTTTTAAAGGTGTTACACTGTAATGTTTTTAAAGGTGTTACACTGTAATGTTTCTAAAGGTGCTATGCTGTAATGCTTTTAAAGGCATTATACTGTAATGTTTTTAAAGGTGTTATATGTATGTTAAAAGAGGTAGACTTGTTTGAAAAAAAATTGTGAGCATTTTTCTGAACAGTGATTTTTATAGGTCAGTATATATTAAATTGTATAGGGCATTTTAAGATCTGAAAATAACTATCAGTACTCTCTTTTGTCACCCTTACATTTCTGACAGTGGCTCTAGAGCACAAACATCAGCATTTGGGAGCAAAATTTCAAGTGGGACCAGATAATGTGAACACCTTAGCTAAAGATTCTGTCTTCATTACACTTCTTGCACTTTTCTGTCTTGGGACCAGATTTAGCTTCAGCTAGCAATTAGTAAATGTCAGGTAGTTTTTCTGTTTATGGCTGCCGTGAGTTCCTCTGGGTGCTCTGGCTTCTCCCTCCAGCCATCTTCGCCCCTCAGCATGCTTACTCATTTTACCTTTTGGGTTTTTTTTGTTTTTTTGTTTGTTTTTTTTTTGCTGTGATTCAGATTTTGTTGCTGATATAATGATAACCAACCAAACAGCCATGCTATGCCATAACCCTGGTTTAGATTCTTCAAAGTTTTCGTGGTTTCAAAGCGAAGAAAGCTTTGATTAAAGGTGCCAGCGTTTACAAGCGACTCAACGCAGTCCCCTTGACACTGTGGCTGAGATCATTTGTGCTTTTGCCCTGATGTTAGTGATAGTGGCTGGCAGGGTTTCAAGGTTTCAAGTTTTTAAAAGACAGAAAGCCATTCTGTCCACCCAAAACCTTGAGAAGGACCAGTTCTGAGCTGGTTCAAGACTTGAAAAGGTTTTCAAAGCGTTTCAAAGTACCAACTTTGAAGCATGTAAACCGGTCTATAACAGCCATACAAGTTCTTAGTAATGAACACATAACCTGTAACCCTTTCTTTTAACAGAGGGCCTGCGTAGGGAATAAGGCTACCACAGTGCGGCTTCTGATCAAAACTGGTCGCAGTGATCCCCATATGCGGTGTCCACAGAATGGCTGGGTCCCATTGCACGAGGCGGCAATGAGAGGAAATGTAGAGTGTGTTAAGGCAAGTTAATTGTGCATTTTGTTCTCTACTGGTCTTTCTTTTTCTTAGTAGAATTGTCATCCCCAAGGCATGGAGATGTGCAGGCGCAAGCCAGCACGTACTTTTTTCACACATGCTTGTATGCACTTGCAAATGATTGATAAATATTTCATAAAGCTGTGCTATCAAAACTAAGCTTTTAGACAACCATTTCAAAAATCTAATGATTTCCAGTGGTTTGTATTTATTTTGATTAACTGTGTTTGCTGGGTGCTTCAAACTGTGCCGATGAACCATCTCTAAGTTGGAAGTAACTGTCTGTAAGGTGTTTATGAGATCCATTGCCAATGGCTGCCCCAAAACATGTAGCAAAATGAAACAATGTTACAGGCACTTTTAGAATTAAATGCTACACCTTACCCACGGAATGATGATAGAGAGACGCCAGTGGATATAGCAAGAAAGTACGGAAGGGCTGAAGTGATCAAAATATTTGGTAAGTTGTGCATTTTCTGCAGCTATCTCATCGCTGAGTCCAGAAAGACAAGACTAATTATTTTGTTATCAAAGCCACATAAAATTATTTATAGTATGAAGGGGCGTGCATTTTTTGAACTATTGTAGGGGTGAGATCCTAAAATATTTTGCAGCAGTTTACTGTACGTATAAATTTTCAATTTTAACAGAAAATTACCATCCACCAGATGTGAAAACAAATAGCAAAGACTGGCTTCACGGTTCGCTTGATCGTGGGGTAAGTGGGACTTGCTTCTAGCTTCTATTCTGATTCGAATGTATTGTTGCCTTCCACAGATGATTATCTTATTCAGTGATATCAAATTCCTTATCACTGAAGTGAAAACAGATTCTTCTCTTAAATTTACTGTTATTTCAGCTTCGCTCCAGAGAAAGAAGGGAAGAGTTATATTTCACTGTGCCATACAATAAATGTATCAATATGGATTGTAAATCTATCACAAAACAAAACTATGAAAAGGTAAAACTCCATGTTGTTTTTCCGATTTACTCTGTTTCAAAACTGCTTATACATTTCTACAACTTATACATTTGTACAACTTCAGGGAGCTGTAGAGCTGTTGGAACTGCATGGTCTACAATCTGGATTGTTCCTGATCCGACCAAGCAAACGACAAGAGGGCTGGCACGCATTGAGCCTGTGCTTTCAGCGGAAAGCATATCACTATGAAATTAAAAATGTGGTGCGTGGAGAGTTTATTTCATTGGGATTTTTTCCACCATTAGATTTTAAAGGCTGTGACTGTGTTGGGGTGGGTGGGAAGGTGGGTGTCGATTGTGTATGTGTGTGCACGTGCGTGTGTGCATGTGGATGCACTAGCATCATGTCAAAGATGGCCGTTTAGACTTATCTTCAGGAATCATGCCAAATCCCGTGGTGAGGGGAATACCATGGTACCTGAAGGCAAGGAGGAGATAAAAGTTCTTTGCATCACAGTGGTCTCTGGTTTCTTTACTCTGGCCTGTCTTGTGTTCACAGCATTACAATGAACTGTTTGTCCACTACATTGATGATGGTCCGTACCTGTTGTCCCTGGAGGCACTGGTCCAGCATTACAGCACCACATCTGATGGTCTCCCCTGCACTCTTCGCTTTTCTGTAAACACTTGTAAGTTCTGGGGTATATCCTTTGTTGTGCTGCAGCCATTTCCTCAACAATAAATTCCCATATCCAGTGAACAGCCAGAGTCTTTAGAAATGTGCTGGTTGCAAATGTGATAGCTCAGAAGATGGTGGTTTCAGGGTTTGCATTAATCTTGACTCGCCTTGAATTTTGACTCTGGTTTCAACGCCCTTGAAACTCCTTGAAAATAAAAATCAAAAATTTGCTAAACTCCATGTACTACACTCTCATAAAAAGCTGCTTATGGTTTTCTGAAAGACAACTTATAAATTAAAAAGAGCAAAACTTTGGTTTCTTTTCAGAATGAAAATTCTTCAGTGCTGAGTTTGTTGCATCCCTAAATTCTTGAATGGACAAATTGTAGTTAGCTTACTTTTTTTCTTCTCTCTCTCTCTCAGCCTACTACTGCATTATTTTTAGTTTCTGGCTGTGTTACTCTGTGTGCAGCCCATCATTTGGTTGAGATGCCAAATGTGGATGACTATTGCAATGTGACGTCACCATATTCAGAGGGTATGAGAAACCTTTTTCTTTTTTTTTTTGATTTTTGGAGAAATGGCAAATCTGTTTTTCAGTAATTTTGTCAAGAGTGACCTCCATGCTGACTGTTAGTTTCAAGCAAGATTACTTTGTTTTCTGGGTCTGCGGCAAGGTCTAAAACCGAAGCGTTCTTTTGCAGAGGAGTCCCAAACATCCACATGACTGTTGGCGATTCCCCACCGTTTTCGCACAAACAGATGACAAATAAAAATCACTTAGCTGACAAGAATGCTGGTCATGCACGGTCGATAGACTGTCCGTCCCAGTCTCGCTTGGTCCAATCCTCTTTTTCGTACCTTCATTACCCCAAGCGGCAGTCACCTGTTTCATTTCTCATTACAGAGGTCTATCGACCGAATCTGCCTCCTCGACCGCCCTCTATTAATGATGACCAGTCACCGCGTTCACCAGGCAAACTCCATATACCTGTGCCAGGAGCAACAGCTGCAAAACCCATGCCACCGAATCATGTGGGTACTTTGGAATCAAACTTTGTTGTAAAATGTTCTTATCAGTTTCCTCAAGTTTTGCTTTCATTGCTTCATTCAGAAAATGAAACTTGTAACTTGTTTATACGCAGAAAGCTTACACAGAAAGTATAATTTTAAATGGTGTTGAGGATGAAGGGATGAAGGAGAGGGAAAGAGTTCGAATCCCATTTGAAAACTTTGACCGTGATACCAGTTAATGTGACAACTTCCTCGATAGGTCATCAATGGCTTTGTTGCTTCCTGCATTCATTACACAGTTCCTTGGGCGAACCCTCAGTGCAGAAGACTCCCCACTCCCCACCGTCCCCCTCGCCTCACAGTTTCAGGTCACTGCTCAACAAATTCACTACAGGATAGGTTTGCGCTAGGGAAATTTAGCTTTGGTGTCAGTGAGTCATTCTGGTGCAGAAGTAAGTGGTTGGTTATTGTCCAGTGATTAAACATGCCCTTCAGGTCGATAATCTTTTGCAGCCGCCACCTGGTGGACGTACTGCTAAACCACAGGATGCTCCTTCTACACCAGCTCCTGAACAGGAATTGTACAAAATCAGCCCTAAGCACATAAAGAAAGGTGCGTAACTGTCGTACCAAGTTGCTTTCATCTTCTACTTTTACTAGACCAGACAGCATGACCATATAGAGTTTCCCTCCTAACCTCATCAGCACATGGGGTGTCGCTTGGCAGGTAACTGCTAAAGAGGAGAAAGTTATAAGTTCATACAGGCTGTAACGTTTTATCGGGTGAGCTGGATTTAAGGGAAGAGATAAGAAATGTAATCCCCTAAAGCTAACCCCCCTTTTCAAGCAAAAGGGACACGACCAGATAATTCAACACATTTATTGAACTACGAACAGTAAAAGGATAGCAAAGGAAGGAAAGTGGTGGATGAACAAAGATGTAAAAGTGCGTGGGTGTGTCTGTGTAATAATCAATGTAAGGTATGTCACAAATCTCAGAACAGGAAGTGAAATAAACAGTGTACAATTAAACTAATACAATGCGTAAAGACTACTTGCGGTAGATTATAATCCAAACAGGAACAGAATAATCAACACAGTGTATGTTCACACTCAATATAGTGGTCTGCAGTCATAGTCCGTACGTAGGAGACAGTATGTGACAGTAGACTCGGAATGCTGAGAAGCGAAGTCCGGTCTGTAGAGCGTAAGTCCAGGAAAATCAGGATTCACAGCGAGAGACGCACTGAAGACCTAGTGATGCCTTCGACATAGATTTGCAGCAGATTGACCTGGTTCTCGTTTGGATATCCGGTAGATGAACAACGTAATATAGATTTCGGTTAGGTGCCCTTGGAGTGTCCTTGACCAACCGTCACAGATAAAACTCCTTGCCCTTCGTAGATTTCTGATCTAGAAGAACGTCCAATCTCAACTAGTGGCAAAGTTCTCTTGTCTGCTCACTCACAGTCTACTACTAGACTAATAATGTCGAGTTGCAGGAACACGGAGATATAACACTGTCTGCTTACACAGTTGGGTCATCTACCCATCAATGGCCCAACAACGTTCTTGTCTCTTTCCAAACACGAGAAAGTTTACAAAAATACTTTGTCGTGGAAGCCCACAAAAATCTTCCCACGACGAGAAACTAGCAGATACAGATATACCACACTTAGTTAGATTGCTATACGGGATTAGCCTACAGCAAGAAACGTATAGCAAAATTGACCGTTAGAGCTTCACAAAACCATCAACAGTTCTACACCTCTCACTGCCTTTCGCTAAAGTCCAGGAAAAACATTAAACTTCCCCCGGAATCTCTTCATTTCCATGACAACCCAATTTACTCTCTTCCCATTGGATGGAGAAGACCGAATCTTACGCGTTTTGTTAATGAAAAATGACGTCTTTTACTTCTGTTACTACGTACTTTCTATGCGTCACTAACGTTGTCAACTTTCTTGAATGAAAAGTTACGACATACAGTAAACGAAACAAATAGCGCTGTGGAAACCTCCTACAACGTAACACAGGCACTCACCTGTTCACCCCAACTGAATTCAGTGAGACACTGAGTTCATGTCTCCTGTTATTTTTCTTGCTTCCTGTTTTACGGGTCAGTGACCAGGTGCATTATGGGTTAGTTGGTGCCTCCTAATCCTAGCTTTTTCTGTCAGATGTGGCCTTTAGCATTGATGTCTGCTGGCCTGGCCTCGGGTTTGCAGCAATGTTACATGAGGTGGCTGTGCTCTCAGGTGCCCACACGTGCCTGGGGGAGATTGCCTGAGTCCTCCTCCACTAACCCCACTCTCCTGCCATATCCTTCCTGCCCTGTGAACAGAGAAAATGCAGAGCACAGGATGCAAATGTGAGATAGGCATGGGCTAACACACTTCCATGCTTCACCTGCATCTGTCATATGGCACTAGTCACTTGAATGGGAGGCATTAATGGTGCTGTGCAGAATTTTTAGGGTGCAGCAGGATAACATGAAGAAAATGGCACAGCCATAGCTGCATGGCTTAGAGGAAAAAATTGCTGAGTACCTCAAAGATAATTAACAGACTTGCTGGAAACTGTTTAAATTTGGAGGCAGAAAGAAATATGTTGAACATGTTATATACTGTGTGTGTGTATATATATATAGTTTTTATCTGTAGCATGGCAAACAGATTTATTAAGTATTTATGAAAATATGGAGTCAACCAATAACATGTTTAGGATGTTATTTATATCTGAAGCATAGTAAAAAAAAAACCCATCAATTTTTACAGGTGTTGAAATTGGGCAGGGCGAGTATGGCTCCGTATTGAAAGGCCAACTGACAGAATACAAAGGCAAAAAGCAAAAGGTATTGGCACCTTTAAATTATATAGTTAGCTACATACAAATTGATACCTGTCTGGCATGTCTTGTTTTTGTTAGGATTTTTTCTTTCTTTTTTTTTTCAAGCATCAGAGGAGGTCAGATTGAAGAGAACTCTAGACTTGTCTTCATTTGTTATATATGCATGAACATATCCATGCATACACGTTTGCACAAATTCACATATATATGAGGGAGGGAGAGAAAGAGTAAACGAATGAAGACACATCTGTGTGAGTGAGTGCGAAGCAACATCTCGAGTGAGATTATATGTTACTGACATCTTGTTCCTAGTTTCAATAGAATAGTAGAACAGAAACCACAGTGTAAATGGCTACAAGATCAATGCATGTACATTATTCAAAGCTGTTTGCCAAAACAGTTTCACTGTATTTTGTTCACAGGTTTTACCAAAATACGATTAATGTGACATCCTTTTTAAAACAAAAATAAAAATCATTTTTAACATCAAGTATGATTTGCACTTCTGATTTATGCATTAATTTAGAATTACCATCTTACCCTTTTCTTGTAATCATTCAGTTTTTGAGAAAAAAATTGTCCATAGATATTATTTCACATTTTCTATATAAAATAATCATTAACAAGAATATGACAAATGTTCTAAAATTACAGGAGCTCCCCAGGAATATTATGCAAAGATAAATGTGGGTTAATAGGGCTAAATATTGAAAAATTGTTTCTGCGCCTCCAACAGATTGCTTGGGTGAATATGACAACTTTTGTTAGCAGTAATGGAACTGACCCAAGCTACATTAAACGACACAGTCAGCAGTTTCAGGGCATTACCCCTTCGTCACAGCAAACAGATAAAAACTTTTGTTTAATGTAGCTTTGCTCAGTTCCTTTATTGTCAGCTTAGATTTATTTCCAAGTGGCTGTCACATGTTCCTTTTTATTTCTTTATGACAACTTTTCCGAAAATATGCAAACTTCCCAGGAGTAGTATGCCCAAAGAAAAATATAGGTAAACGCATCAGATTATTAAAATATTGTGTTTTTGCCTCCTGCAGATTGATGTAGCCATTAAGGTGTTTCATGATGAGTCCGTGGAAAATCAGAAGAACTTCCTGGCTGAGGCATTAGTTATGCAGCATCTTGAGCATCCATGCATTGTCAGACTTCTTGGTGTCTGCCAGGGACCTCCACTTATGCTGGTAAGTTTTAACAGTTTTTGCTTTCAAGTACAGGTCTCCAGGAATTGCAAATATTTTACATTCTTAACAGAGGAAGTGTTGGTAGTTTTTGAAGAAACTGACTCAACAACCAACCTGGTGTCCTTGCAGGTATCCTAAAGAAGTGCAGGCATTCTCCTAAACAAGTGCAAGATCCCTGTGAAGAAGTGCAGGAATTCCCATAAATGCAAGCATTATCATAAACAAGTGCAGCCATTCCCATAAACAAGTGCAGGCATTCCCATAGACAAATGAAGATATTCTCATAACTGCAGGCAATCCCCAAAACAAGTGCAGACGTTCTCATAAGTCCAGGCATTACCATAAGTGCAGACATTCCCATAAACAATGCAGGCATTTCCATAACAAGTACAGACATTTCCATATGTGGATGCATTTCTGTAAGTGCAAGCACCCCTGTAAACAAGTTTAGGCATCTGTGAAGAAGTGCCATCACACCCTCGTAGTATTTCTTGGACTTATGGCATACGTATTAAATTAGTTCTTCGTCAGCGACCAAGAAACACCTTTTTTTTTTACATGATGGTGCATTAGAAATAGTTATGCATAATTCCGAATAAAAATGCTCAAAAACATTCTTCAGTCTCAATTGCTGTGAAATTTTTTTTCAATGTTTTGCTTGTCACTACTTGCCATTCACCATCTGCTACTGAAATGTATTTAACTGTCACCAGAATAACTGACCCATATGTTCAAACATGGGATCATATTGAAATTATCGTTGATAATTAAACTAATACTTTTTCTTTGCCAATTTGGTGGCACATATGTAACCAGGTGGAGGAGTTCTTGCTTCAAGGGTCAATGCTGGAATTTCTCCTGGACTACCCGGAGCAGGTGCAGGTGAAGCCTGATTTGTACCTGTGGGCAGCACAGATTGCATCAGGGATGATGTACTTGGAGCAGAAGCAACTAGTGCATCGAGATCTGGCAGCAAGGAACATTCTGATTCAGTCCAAGAAACAGGTGGGATGAAGTTAATTCACCCTTACATTGCTGGATATAGTGAAATACCCAAGCAAAGATCATACTTAAACTAGAAGGATGCATGGCAGCAAGGAGCTGTGCTGTGCTCAACAGGAAAAGCCACAGTCGTGGCCCATCACGCTGTAAAGGGTTAATAATGCACCTTAAGAACAGACTTTTAAAAAAAATAAAGTCATGCTGATACATGATTTTGTCAAGGAAAATTTATAATGTGGTGTGCATTGGGTCTTTTGTTTGTCTGGGATGGGATGGAAGGGAAAACTGTGCAGCGTCCGCTTATCAGTTGGCCATCTGAAAGAAAGAGCATGCTTGTAATTTATTTCCACTATTTAACAATACTTTGAATGTGAAATGTAGAATAGAAGAACTTTGTTGTGTTTCACAGCACTCACTGTTTTCCCCAGTATTTTCTGATGTCAGAAGGTATTATGTAAAGCCCCTCTTTGTTTGCAACTCGGACTGTGTGAGTGATAAGTTTGACTGTAGATTTGCTGTTGAACAGGTAAAAATAAGCGACTTTGGCTTGTCAAGGGCAACCGGTGCTGGCACCGATTATTACAAGGCTTCTCACGGTGGCCGGTGGCCAATCAAGTGGTGAGTTCACACCCCCACCCCCGTTGATCATTCCTGTTTCTCCATTGGCCTTCTGAAAGAAAAACCATGTTTGTAAAGCATTTGACCTACATTAGTGTTCACGAGAATAAAGCGTGTGTTTTTATCTCTGCCTTCCTGATAGCCTTTTAAATACAAGCAAATTGTTTTTTTCATACCTAAATACATATCTGTTGCTTTCAATTTGTTGAGTTTTAATTTGCTTGGTTATAACTGTGTTCCATTTATTTATTTATTGTCATCACTGTATAGGGGAATCATTGTATTTATTCACGAACATTCTCAGCAGAAATGAGTTATGAGTGTTTTTATTCTAAACTGTTGTGAAAGAAGAATTAATAACATGCCAAGAAGCAGATGTGTTTGTTGCATTCCTTAAACTTAAGTGCAGCATTGGGACAGTGTTGATGTACTCCACTTTGTTCCTGCATACCAAGTTGGAAACACCAAGCACTGCAGTGTGTTGAATGCACAAGAGTGTTTCTTTGTGTCAGGTATGCTCCTGAGAGTGTCAACTATGGTCATTTCTCCCATGCAAGTGATGTGTGGAGTTTCGGGGTGACACTGTGGGAGATGTTCAGTTACGGAGAGGCACCATATGGAGACAAGAAAGGCGTAGAGGTAAATCAAAATTTAGATAAAATTGAGACTAAATTCTTGATGGTTTTATTTTATTTGTATTTTATTTTATTTTCTTGGTGAGGAAGGTGAGTGGAAAATATTGACTTTTTTCTTTTTGTGTTCTTTGCACTGTATGTGGTAATTTGACATTGGACTGTTACTGTTAGTTATTACCTGCATGGGAGATCATTTGTTTGCATACATGTGTATGACCAATGAAAATTTGTCAAAATAACATGAAATCTGGATAAAATTAAGTCCCATTTCTGGAGGCTTGTTCTTTCCCATTGTTTTCTTTCATTTGGTCAAATTGTGTGAAACCAGCATTGTGCCAGCATTATGTGTGTGCATGCATACTTGTGTATGTGCATGCTTGTGTATGTGCATGCATGTGTGCATGCATGATCTATATTTTTTGTATTAGGATTTATATTCAGTTATTCTTTAAGTATTTGGTTGATATTATTGTTCGGTGTTGTAAAAGCACAGTATATGTAGAGAAACAGACACATTAATGTTGATGAATTTGATTCGAGAATGGTTTTGAGTGTAACTTGTTGCTTTAATAATTTACTGCAGGAAAAACTTACTGTTTTGTTCAGGTGGTAGACTTTATTGAGCGTGGCAAACGACTCCCTCAGCCAGAAAAATGCCCAGACACTGTCTACAGGCAGATGCTGAAGTGTTGGCAAGCAAAGCCAGAACACCGCCCCACTTTCCGGGAATTAAATCAGCACTTTGAGGAGGATCCGTTGTATGCTGATGCGCGAGCCATCATGAAGGGGAAAGAACCATGAAAATGTCCGCTTGTGTTCATCACCTGCAGTATGGTTATATTTGTGCCTGGTGTTCGTCACCGACAGTATGGTTATTTAAGAATCCATGTGATGACTTTTTTGATGGCTTGTCAGTTGAAGTGAAGGTAGGTCTATGTGTGCATGGTTTAAACAGTCTATTTTAAAATAGACACGTCACATTGAGGATGAGCAAATTTGAATTGCATTTTTCTTTTCCTGATTTTTTTCATGCATGTGATGTTGCTTTGTTCTGCATCAATGATTTTTGTGGGTGATAAGTGTGAGTGGGGATATGTATGTGTGGGTGTGCAGCCATGTGTGTGAGAGTGAGAAGAGAGGTGTGGTTGTCTCCAACAGCCTTCTGTAGAATGTGTTTAATACCAAACCATGTCTAAGCATTTTCCTACACATAATTTCTAGCAGCAACGTGACTATTGACTATTATCCTCTAGCCTGCAAAAAGAATCAAGCGAATTAACGTTGAATTGTACAATTTTCTTCGAAGATTATCATGTATGAAAAAAAAATTAGAAGGAAATGAAAGATCAGAGATAGTCATCACTTCAGAAGTTATCATTGTTCATAAAATGAGAGCTTCTGCTGATGTGAATTTCGTGGAGAGCTGAAGATGGCAGGAACCCATGGGAACATTAGTTACTTCCCCTTATTCTCAGCCTGTAGTTACGTGGCCTGAGCCTTGGGCAGTGTCGCTGCGAAGCCTATACCTGCCTAGAAAACATTTTGTTTTTCCTAGTAGGTAGTAGATCAGCTAGATATTTAGCATTTTTATGCTGGAAACGCATATTTAATCAGTGTGAAATAAAGTGATTACACCTGCCCATATGTAAATACCCATAGTGTAAATTTACATGATTACCCGGAGTGAAACATCTTAATTAGGGAAAACGAACATGACTGCTTCCCTGCATAAATAAGCTTAAAGTGAGTGAAGTTTGAGTGTGAAAGTAGCCAGCCAGCTTTATTTTTTTTAAAAGCTTTCTTTATTATGTATTTAGTGTCGAGAAGTGTCATCCATTTGAAGTCACTGTAGCAATGCCAGTAGGGATTAATTTAACCCTACTGATCTGAAAGTGTTCGGCTTGTAGTATTTCACCCTTATGTTATCTGGCTTGCACCAAGTACCTTGGCATAAGCTGTTGTTTGTAGTCTTTGTCCCTTTTTATTTTACTTATTTTTTAAATTAATATATATATTTATCCCGTTGGTGTTGAGCTTGCACAGACTAGAGAAGATGGTGATAAAGTTTTATGAGATGCACTTATCTGACAGTGATGTTACCAACATTGACATGTAATTAAAGAAAATAAACCAACAAAACACAGTGTAAGGCTATCCACAAAGGCAGGCATCATGTCAGCCTACAGTGGTTTCTGTGGAGTAGTGCAGCATCCTTAGCACTTGTGGTCATGCTGTCCTGACACAACCTACATTAGGTGACTAGGCGTAATGCATGTGGGGACTAAGTGTAATTAATGCAGGTGGCTGGTGTTTCCATGTAACGTGCTGTTCCAGAGTTCCAGATCATCTTCCTTTGAGACCCATGCAAACACTTCTGTGTCGTGCATGTCTAGGACTTCACTGTCGGAAGTTTTTCTACTGTCTTGGGATATTTTGTGATGTCACTGCTGTTGCGGCAGTCACTTGTGCCTCAAGAAAATTTGTGAAAAGCTTCTGTTTTTTGCTTCCCCCAAACATGGTCACGAACCAGCACAAAATTGACCCTCTTTTGTAATCCCCAGTGTGCACTTGTTTGCCGTGCAGTTGTTGAACATATTTGCCAACTCCTCAGCATTTTCAAGCGTATTTTATCATAACTATGGTCCTTCCCCCTACCAACCCAACTGATTTATTCCTCTTGTTTCGCGGAAAGAAAATTATTTTAAAGTTACACTCATTTCTGTTTGAAGTAATTGAGCATTTTCTGCTGGAAAGAAAATGACTCTTCTTCATTTTCATACCATCAGTTGCTGTGGCTTATACATAAGTGTGAGGTGTTTGAAAGAGAAGGAACTTTCCTACTGCATGTTTATGAAGAGAAATTGTGCGAGGCATACTTCTCAAACTGGCAGAAATATACCAACATCTTTCCCAAAGGACAAAGTAGGTGAAAACAAGGAGAAAACAAGCTTTTTTTTAAAAAATGTTTGATGTCAAGACTGTACTGGTTTGTAATGGCTGACCAGGCACTTAGTCCCAAGTTTAGAGTTACCCTCATTTTTGTCTTTGTGTCTGCCTTTATTTTATCCTGACTCATCTGGCCAAAACCTTTAAAGGGGCCGTGTTAGAATACTTTTGGACAATTTGTGGATTAAAGCTAAAATTCAAAAGATGCTAATGCTCCCACGATAGAATAAAGGCGAAAGTTAACAAATTTATCATTGTGGTCAGTTAGACTCGAGATGTCCTTGATGGTTTAGAAGCCAATTTATTTATTTGTTAGAATGTGGCTCATTATTGTATTATTGTAATATACTATTTTTTGGGTAACACCCATGACAAAAGACTTGCTCATTGAGGAATTCACACTGAGAGGAAGCTTGCTTTTGTACATTACGCAAGTAACCACCTTCATTTCAACGGCTAAAAGTGGTCATGTAAGCAGATGGTAACGTTTCTGGATTACCATGTCTCTGGCCACAGACAATCTGTAATATTTTTGCTTCAGTTCTTCTTTCTGTCTGCATCAAAGCAACTTTTGAAGATTTCCTGTCTAGAAAGCACCGTATAATGATTAATCAGTGATGTTGTTTAATTTTTATGTGCTGATCAACTTGACTTCAAGGATTTCTTCATTTACTTGTTTTATCAGAGACCCTTTGCCAACTTTCCACTTTTCTGTTTACTGTTACTGTAAGTAAAATATTTACCCTGACTTATGAAGTTTTATGTTCTATTGATGATCCTTACATTGGATGAGCTTGTTGGAGGGAAACTGCCTTTTATTGTTCTCTGTTGAAGTCATTTTCAGATGTGATGTTCAGGTAGCTTTCAGGAAAACAGTGGCTCTGTGCTGTTTCTGTAACTGAGAAAAATGTATGTAAAATGAAGATTGCTTCAACATATTTATACAACATTTAATGCTGTACATTTCATTGTCAGATTGTCTATAGTCATAGGTGTACAGACTACAGTACAAGTACCATGCAAGGACAACATGCAGAAGATTCTGGCAAACTTGACTTCTTCACTTGCTTTGCTAAGCTAGATGGCTATTTATACAATGAGTACTGGTTGCATCAAAATGCTTCACTGGATCGCAAATATTCTGTCAGGGATTAAAAGTTGTTTTTTTCCCCCCTTCAAAAAGCACCAAAAAAACCCCAGACAAAAAACTATTGTAGGGCATGGTGTAACACGGTGTAACATTCCCAGTGATACATAAAAGAAAAAACTTTTTAAAATCCAGCGTATCGTAGATGCTCCTAATTTGATCGTGGGAAAGAAGAGAACAAATCTGCCGTTATAAGCTGAAATTCTGGGATGGGTTTTTATTTGTTTATTATTATTTTTTGGCTTGTGCTATTGCAGAAGTGCAGGTGTTGGGCATTAGGGTTTGAAAGAGGAATACAATGTTTCCGTACTCAGGGTATATTGGCACGCTGGTCTTTGTGCTTGATGTTAGTACATCATTCTTTGTTCTGGTTTAGTACATCAGTCCTTGTGTGCTTGCTGTTAGTACATTAATCCTTGTGCTTGATAGTACATCAGTCCTTGTGTTCTTGCCATTAGTATATCAGTCCTTGTGTGTTTGATGTTTGTATGTCAGTCCTTGTCTGCTAGTTTTTAGTACATCAGTCCCTGTGTTCGTGTTATTAGTACATCAGTCCTTGTGTTCTTGTTATTAGTACATCAGTCTTTGTGTTCTTGCTATTAGTACGTCAGTCCTGGCGTGCTTGTTGTTAGTATCTCAGTCCTTGTGCTTGCTGTTAAAGCTAACATAGAACACTGCATCCAATAAAACTAGCAGTTCTGTGCAGTATTTTTAGTTCGGTGCATGACTTCTAGTCTTCCCTCTGTTGACAGTGTGGATCTGCTGGCCTCATATGTCGATTGTTATCATAGTTCATAGATCGTTACCACTGCTCTTGGCTTGGGGCTTTTTCTTTTTTAAAAAAAATTTACAGACTATGGGAAAGTGGTTAACTCGGTCCAAAACATACAATGGCATTCAAAGCTTTTCTGGCCATTGTTAGTTGCTGGTACTGAATGTATTAAAAGGCTAAACATAGTGGGGTCCCCTGTCCCCCCCTCCCAGCTTTATTTCTTTCTGCACACATTACAACAACCCTCTGGTCCACCCATTCTCCACAAAGTCATGAATATTTTCCAAAGGTCTAGACTTTTCAAAGGATGTAAGTGGAATTTTTGACATATTTAATAATGCCTGTATGATTTTTTCTTCTTTTTTTTCATTTCATTGTTGTATGAAGGTACCATTCTGAGGAGTCAATGTTGCTATTTCATTATGGCATTAGCAAGTGAGGTTTCTTTATCAGCAACAAAATTTTATTATCAGTACATTATTTAACAATCTGATTCATAACCTTTGAGCCATAAAGAATTTGTAATTTGTTTGCATGTTTTGGATTATTTTTGTTTTTGTTTGTTTTCATGTTTACTTCATGCTTTTCCAGTTTCTTGAACCCTTTTGTAAGGTGGGTTTTTTTGTGTTTTATAAGCTCTTTCAGAGATGACAGGCACACAAATAGCAGCTGACTAAACACCACCTGTCTTTAAGCTGCACCGCTAGGCAGGACATTTGTTCTTCTGTTTTGTGTACGAAATTTTGTTGTGCTGTCAGTTTATATCAGATATCGCCCAGTTGGCAGCTGCAGAATGCAGGTTCTGGCTTCAGCTGTAGCTGACGGACAGACTCAAAATCCTGACTGGGGTTTTAAGTCATCAAAAATAATTTAAAAACGAGCAAAAAAACCGAATTAAAAAACCAGCAAGGAGGTTGCCTTGAAACAAGTAAATGCTCTTGTTGGCAGAGCTATGTATGGCTGTATTTTCAATGGCCTTTATCTTTTTGTTAGCCAAACAGACATGCAGGGCTGTGTGTGTATGGCATTTGCTTGCAAAGACATTTCTTTAATACTTAAGTGTTGCTTTTTAAAAGTACCCAGTGCTAGGAAGCTGGAGTGTCACATTTCTGTTTTTGTAGATTGTACAAATTTGTATCGGAGCCTTTGTTTTGCATTGATTGCAGGACAGAAGTCACCAATATAGAATACTGCAATTGACAAAAGTCATGTTTATTAATAATTCAGTTATGAACGTGAGATAATGATCGCAAAGTGTGTATTATGACAAAGAAATCTGCCTATAGGAATTAAACACAACGTATATATATATATAATCTATATCTCTAAGAGGTCTGCAAAAATCCGATTTTGTTGATGCTTTCTTTTTTCGTGAAAGTTTCATCTTCCTGAAACTGGAGAATAAAACTGATGTGTTTGGAGAGAAAGAACATCTGCATAGATATGAGAAATCAAAAGATTGTGCCATTTTAGGTTTTCTCCTTGCTATTTCAACAAAAGTAAAAGTAAAAATTGAAAAAAATGGGGATTTAAAAAAAATAAATCTTGAAGGAAAATTAAACACTTTTAGTTTGAGCATTTACTTGGTTTCATGGAGTCTCTTAATTTTTTTTAAAGGATTATAGTGGTTCTTTTTTTTAAGTATTTGTAACATTTGTTGTTCATCACTGTACTTGAATTTATGCGGAACTATAGCTAAAAATTGCATGTGTTATTCTTGCAACTGACTTCATATGGTTTTTTTGGGGGAGGGGGGGGGGTAATCAACTGGGTTGAGGGTTTGATGTATTGCTGTTGAAGAAATTCTCCATTCATTTCTTTTTGTTTTCTGACAAACAATAATTATGGTAAAATTTAAAAAAAAATTGGAGTAAATACTTTAGGTCAACCAGCAAACTTGATTACTCCAATAGGGTGATGGCAATTTTTCCTATAGTTTATTTGCCAGTCGGCATTTTTCCTGATCCCAGTATCCCACCACACCATGCCCTACTACCCAGCAAAATATCGAGGGCAATGGCAGCTTACATGGCAGTTTCCTTTACCATTTGATGAGACTAGCCCAACACCTTTCAGCAGGTGTACAAATGCCAGGTGAGGTACATGGAAGTAAGTGCTTACAGAAATATTTCTTTTTCAAGATTTATTCACAACCGCTTGAGAATTTATCGTTGCAGAAGGAATTGTGCCAGACATAGCAGTTCCGCAACGTTTTAGTGCTGCAATGAATTTAAGGACAACATTTGACCAAAGCTGATAGTTCAATTATTGCTCAGGGTATGGAGCCTGAAGTCGCTTCCTCTCCACACACCCCACCTCAGTGTTTGCCTTTTATTTTTTACTACTTTTTGGCTTCCAGGTCATTTTTCACAAGTCACTGGACCTGGCACAGTGATTGCATTAGTAAGGGTGTGTCATAATCCTTCCACAACAAGAAAATGTTTTGGTGACTGATAGCTCAGCAGCTACAATATAGAGCATAGGTGTTCTTTGGATATTCCTTTCTCCTTGGATTCCCTTGATTTTTGTGGCAAGGAAAGTTTAGGCTGGGCACTTGATTAAATGATTCATCTGTGATACAAGAAACGCCTTATTGAGGTGTTTGTGTCATCTTTACCAGTTTATTATTCTCTCTTCACCCACCAGTTCCTGAACCCGTCAACTGCTCTTGTGGTCAAATGACTTAGGCATCTACTTCTTAGGTGGAGGTAGGTGGTTTACTCCCTGGCTGCATCAAACCTCACACTTAAAAACACCGACAATCTAGTAGCTGCCCCGACAGACACCTATCACTATAGGGAACAGTACAATGTACTGGTGGGCCCGTTGTCAGTATAATGTGACTGGGTGGGGCTGAAGCCTGTGCTGCAACAGCAGTCCCAGTGTGACAACATTTTAACTTGCCTCAAGCAACATCATTCTGATATGCTCATTTATGACTGGAAATTTAGCAAGTTAAAAATTTAATTTAAAAAAACTTACAAGCATCTTTCACCCTTCACTTTCATTTTCAAAAACTGTACGTTTTTTATTGTGATCTTTCCTAGATTTGAACTCTAAAAGATTCTCTTCCTTTCAAAGGGTTAACCAATATAGTAGTTACAGCTGCCTCTCACCAGTACAGAATGTCCTGTTTGAAATTTATGGGCAGCGACCACACTTTCTCTGCAAGTGGCAAATGAAGAGCTAGACATTGGAAGATGTTTTCCACACTATCCTGTCCCCTGCTATCCCAGTCACATGGCAGCCCTTGGTGGCTTGATGTTAATAAACATCAATGATGTTAATAAATCTCTTTAGCTCCTGTTTTTGCTTCCAGCATATCTTGTACTGTTCTTGAAGATTGACAGCATTTTAAACCTTAGGACTGTTCAGACCAGTACTTTTAGACTGGATGTTTATTGGCATTCTGTTATACAACTACTCTGAGAATTGCTGGTTATGAAAATCAGGGTATAGTTTTGGCTTTCTGATATTAAAAATCAAATTGTTTTTTTTTTAAACAGGAGATTTTGTTGATGCATCAAGTACATGACAAAGAGCTGATACTGAACAGTTAACTGGATGTTATTGTCAAAAATGGTGTTTGACAAATGCACCTTGTCAGCTAAAATGCCTTGAAATTGTATAGTGCCTTTGTTAGCTGCTTGTTGTTAAAGGTGTGTCATGTGTGTCATTGTTAGAATCTGGTTCCCTGTGTTACTACAAAACATGCACATCCATATATCACACTGATCAACCACTTGATTCCTATTTTGTTGGAAAACCTCACGTGGTGTTAGTGGACTTTTAGATTTACTGGGGAGTGGGATGCAGGGGAGGGGGGATAAACCTTAAATCTGAGATAAATGGTGAGGAATACCAATAAGGATTCCATGTTATTTTTACATCTCTGAATCTGTGTCTGATAGAAATATATGTTTGACAGCAGACACCATGCAAAATCCTTACAAAGGTCAAATTAAGAAAAGAGTTTTAAAGGACTTACTGTCATTTGATATATCATGGCATTGGTGCAAACTGAAGTTTGTGAAAATGAAGCCATTGTCAGGGGAGTTGGAAAGGTTAAATTTATGCCATGATGCTTTTGTGAGTGTTTGCCTTGTTTTCTTTGACAAAAGATAAAATTCAGGCAAAAGTGACCTGTAACCATATTGGGTTGAGCGCTCCTAGTGCCAAAGGACGCAGTGTTACTGAATGATGTTTTGTTTCTAATCTCACAGCTGACTATAAAGCAAGCTTGGGAAAATATTCAATACAGTTACTTGTGTAAACAATTAAAATGCCAAGTTTGTGTCAATGTGTGTGTGTGCGCTTGAGTATGCTGTGCATGAAGCACAAAGTTTCCAAGTTCTTTCTGGACTTATATGCCAAAAATACATTATTTGTTATTAAAACACCTTTATTTAAAACATTTTCTTTATGAAATAGAAGTTAATATGACCATCTTTTAGTGCATCAAAATTTTAAATGGAAATTTGTTTAAAGCAAAACACAAAAGTGTTGCGGTGCATGCTCATACATATACACGTACACAATCGTTTAGCAATCCAGGTTTTTATTTTAAACAGAAGCTGAGTAAAAGGTATTTAGTTAGGGTGATGTTTATGAATACAGATAACACACGAAAGCACACAGACGCTGAGAGCTACAGAGAATCCAAACGATCGCTTGGATAACGATCAGCGCCTGCCAAAAGCATCATCCCTTGTTGCAGATTACCGAACCCAGTGCAACCCATCCAGAAACTTTGATGATGTTTTACTGATTACAGTTTGTTTTTTTTAAAACTATTTTTGCCCACGTTAAATTTCTGTGACGAGTGCAGCAATATGAAGTTATATCCATATGTTATCAAGTTCACAACAAGCAGAGCTCGCTCGCTCATTCTTGCGTTATTCTACCAAAAGTATCCTGCTAGAGACTTAAAAACCGAAGATACAAGGAACGATCTCCGAATAAACATTTATCGTTTTCTTCTATAATTTATAACATTACGTTCGGGTATTCTGCACGCTGAATGACTCGGCGCGAAAATAGCTCTGCTCATCTGCGAACTACCAGCCCCGCCCTCTTCCGGAAGGGGCAAAGCCTAATGCGCCATCGCGATAGTACTCTACGCAAGGGATATAACCTCAACTTCCTGCTTTGGTGCACGACAAAAGGGACGCCAGCAGACGACACAGGTCAGACATTTTCTAGGCGACCGCTCGACTGCAAACTCGAACAGCCAACGGCTCTGTGGAACAGAGTGAACAACAGCTAAAAGCAGGCGCTCGTTTAACAGTTGTCTGTCAAGCTTCTAGTTGGAATGGCAAGCTCCCTTCAGGTAAGTTGAAGTTGGAACCTGCTGCTTTTTGTCGCATGATGTGTAGCACAAACGGGCTTTGTTCAACTGACCTCGCTTAAATTTACGCAACTTGTGCAGACTTCGCATTGCGGCACAAGTAGGTGTGATTTGCTTCGGTCAGATGTCAGCTTGGCGTGCATGTCAAGGACTCAGGTGGTCTGATTATGAAAGTGCAGAGAGTCATGTATTACACTGCAACTTGCTTTCGTTTCATTTTCCTTTTGTGACTCACATTTCACCAAGAAACTCGACCGACCAGATCTGAGATGCGACGCTCGTCGCCGATCACGTTAAAGCCCCCCCGAAAAGGGGGGGAGGGAGGGGATGCCGCTTGTGAACTGCTTAAAATTATCCTGTGCGCTGTGGGAGCAGTGCTTTTTCTCCGTGGATATACAACCACACTCTTTGCATCTTGCATGTACTGTACTGTATGTTGGAAAGCATGGGCAAATGGCGAGATCGGGTTACGACATTCAGGAGGATTTTACTCAATCACATCTGTGGGAACTGGAGATTCTGTCTGCACAAGAGCATGCGCGCCGCTACACAGAAACTATAGCCAACTTCTTGTTGCTAAGAAAAGCACAGTGCATGTCCGCTGCGACATTCTGCGTTTGATCGATTCGACTGCATGCATTTAAGTAGCTGTTGACCTTGATAACAGGGTGCGTTTGTGTGCACGTGCCTGTGTGTGCGCGTGCGCGTGTATGATTACGTGCACGTGGGTACGTTCGTGTGTATGTATGCGTGCGTGTGTATGCTTGTGTATGCATTTCCTTGCGTGCGTATGCATTGTGTGTGCACCTGTGCGTATTGTGAGTGCTTTGTGACTGCGCTCGTGCGTGCTGCCTGTAACAATGTCATGGCAGAAGTGTTAAGTGTTCCGCCAGGAGATTCCGTGCAACATTCCGGCGTAACCCAGCTAGCAACGATCAAGTGACCGTAGGTACGCTCACCTGGTGCTACGTGACGTCACAACGACACTACACCTTAAGGTGTTTTTATCTCTCTATTCCTGGACGGACAACTTGCTGCCTTATACAGTGTTTCATCAGCTCCTTGGCTTTTCCGCGCGTGGCAGTCACAACTACGCTCTGCAGAAGGAAGTTCTGAGTGGTCATACCACCTTTGCCGGAAATGCCGAAGACCAGCTATTCAGCGACCACGATTCTTGTGCCCTTTACAAGAGTGGCGAAGCCACGACATGTAATGTCATTATTCAGTATTATGGCTGAAATAACTGCACAATAATTATAAATAGTTTACAACAGCGAAAAACACGCAGAGGTTGTAAAGTCATGAAGGGAAGGACGGTGGGTGAAAGTGAAAAGCATGAAAGCATGCTTACGTTGTCGCACATGCACCAAGCTTTGCATGCTCTCTCTCTCTCTCTCTCTCTCTCTCTCTCTCTCTCTCTCACACACACACACACAGGTATATGTGGACGAGCGTCTATTAACGTACTCGCAACTAAACATATATAGTACAAATAAGAGGACAAGGTTGCATACATAAGTCACGGGTTCTAACGACCATTATTTCTTCATATCTGCTTGGAAATATTAAGCAAGACTTCATGCGCAACCCGTTTGGTTCTTGCTTAATTAACGTTCCACCGTTAGCCCGGCCTAAGGACAGGTTCGAGTCAGTCTCAAGTGTCAGGAAAGAGAATTTAAGTGCGCCTTTTTTTCAGGGCGCAGCTTATCGGGACCCTGTATCCGAGTCGTAATCTGCCGTTTAGTGTCACTAATTATCAGTGAGAGTAGATCCTTTTGCGTCTAAGGAAGCGCTAACGGCCAGCATCACCTTAGAGTGGTTGTGGTGGTGGTGGTGGGGGGGGGGATCACAGGTGTGGAGCATGTCTGGCTTTCCACGCACGCACGTGCGCAGGCCCATCCATCTATTCTAGCCGCCACCTGTTTGCATCAAACTTTTGCTTCTAACAGAAGCTGGATGAGTCATGTCAGTCGAGGCATCGGCCCATCTTTCGCCAGTATTAACGCTAATAACATACGAAATGAGAAAAGTATTAAACGAAATGAGAAAAGTATTAAATAGCGTGCAAAGAGGCGGTCGATCGAACTGCCTATTCTGATTTTGGCAATAAAGATCTCGACTTACTACGGTTTACGCCAGCTCTTTTAAAGCTCAATCTTCTTCGATTTCTTTCTCCTTTTCTTTCTCACCCGTTTAGAAGATTAGCCCGACTAGTGCAAGCAAGCACATTTTTTTACGCGTGAAAAGGAATGGCTAAGTATGCAGCCTAGCGATGACGTTTGTAAGCGCGTGCGGAAGATTTTGTTTGGACGTGCTGTTTGCGTAAAACTTTACCTGTGGGATTGACAGTTTCCTCACTTTTAAAGTGCCAGTATATTTGACGTGATGAACAGCGTGCGAGAAGCTTATTTGTAGGAAGGATCAAGACATGTACGAACAATAATATGCAACTCGACCTTGATTTGCACAGACTAGTTATCTGTCGGAGCATACAACACATTTCCTGTTCCCTATAACGTTACAGTTAGGGCGTTATTACTCCTGGGATATCACTGGCTAGCTGAGACCCTGGACAGCCAGACGGCTCTTGGCTTGTGGAATATTAAAAATGGCTGATATGCCACTGCACTGTGCCTGACAGATTAGTCATGGCCGATAGGAAATAGTAACTCTTGTCGCTTGCATTGCGATGCGTCTGTCTCAGCTTGTGCATGGACCGCCTCAGTGGGCTAGAGGTTAAGGGTTCCACTTCCGAGGCGGGAGGCGGGGTATTTGTTGCAAACTATGTGCATATCAGGACGGTGTTGCTTAGACAAAGTTTACGTGCTGCCACACGTGGGACTGCTGGCGCAACACAGGCCTCAGTCCCACCCAGTCACATTATACTGATACCGGGCCAACCAGTCCTAGTACTGTTCCCTATAGTGCCATGCGTCTGGCAGGGCAGCTACTAGATTGCCAATTTGTAAGTCTTAGGTATGACTCGGCCGGAATGCGAACCACCGACCTCCCGTCTCGGAAGCGGACGCCTTAACCTCTAGACCGCCGAGGCAGTCTTCCGAGGCGGGAGGTCTGTGGTTCGCATCTCAGCCGAGTCATACCTAAGACTTACAAATTGGCAATCTATTAGCTGCCCTACCAGACGCATGCCACTATAGGGAACAGTACTAGGACTGGTTGGCCAGGTGTCAGTATAATGTGACTGGGTGGGACTGTGTAGTAGTAAAGTGTTTTCTGTAGATTGGACGACACACAGGTACACTTTACGATTGAAACTGATCGTAACTCAGCAGTTGCATCCGCGCTTGTGAAGGCGCAAGAAATCTGGACGAGAAAACGAAAAACAGCTTGTAAGGATTGGTGTGAGAAGCCGGATATGAAACAATAAAAACTGAAACGTGTGATCGATCCCACGTACGTGACTTGCGTGGGTGACAATAAATCACAACAGGCAATTAAACGCTGACTTTCGTAGACGCACAGATCGCAGACGTTATATTAGTGACTACGTCCGCCCTAGATCGAGTGTTTTTGTTGACTGTCACTGTCTGTCCGTTCGACTGGGACATACAGGACGTTACGTGGCAGCTCGAAACTGTGAATTCCATCGTGACTACAACATGATACCAAACGCCATCCCTTGTAGAGCCTGTCAGGTAGGGTTGACTGGAGATCTGTCCTTCCACAGTTCAAAGTTCAAAGTTTCTTTATTCTGTTACCCTCAGGGGGTATTCAGAAAAAAAGAGAAAAAAAAATTGTCAAAGAACACGTCAATCGTAATTCACCTGGCATTAGACTATACATATATTGATAAACAAACTCAGTGATTAATAAACACACAAATAACACGCTCAATCACGCACGCAGATGTACCCACGCGCAAAAACATGCCGAAACCTAGCTTCACTCCGCTGTCATCGCGTCCGTACGAACTGGTCTAACTCTCGCTGTGTCGTCGGATCGAACACCCAGATTAGTGATCGTCGTACACGGCACGGTGCTTAGCAGCAACTACTTATCTTTCTTGATCATTTGCTTACAAAGTGCGTTTGGTTGTCGAATGCCGTGTAGGAGATTGTTGTGATTTTACATCGGGCTGAGAGAAAGCTTGCGTTTTTTCTCCAACACCACCCCCTTTCCGAAAAAAATAAAAGGGAGGGGTAGATGTGAATTTGAGCTGATTAATTACAAATGTGATCGGGCTCTAGAAAGGAAAACGGCAGAGAAAGAAAGAGAATGTAGAAAGAATTAGGAAGTAAAGAATGCCTGAAGGAACGAGGGAGGGAAGGGAGAGAATGAATAAAGAAAAGAAAGAATTACAAAGGAAGGGAAGATGGACGCTCTCAATTATTATATAAAGCATAGCAACTGGAATCAAACTTTTCTTAAATTATCTGAAGTTTATAACGACATTCCAAAATCTAACCGAGACCTACTCGTGTTAATCTTTGTTCCTTGTGTGAGACGAACTGGACTCGGCCCTGCTTACTAACAGATGTTAACTATTTAACACGAAATGGTTGTTTCTACAACTGCTGAATTCCAATGACTAGCGCTAGGCGATGTACCAAGTGAGGGGACGAGGTGGATTTTACTGTGTTTGTGGGTTTTTTTAAAAATGGATATGGACAAAGATGTCGGACGCGTGTATCGTCATTCATGTTTGCATTGATTGGTGCGCAGTGCCGTTGTAAGTTGAGAATTCCCTTAGGTCGATACAGTAGACACGCATCACCATTCCTTCTCACTTTTCGCTTTTACGTGCTGTGCATGTCACCTTCTGTGGCAGAAATCTCTCTTTTGCATATATTCTAATATCTGAAAAGTTGTACGTGTTGTGGATATTATCGACTGACGAGTGGCGTTTCGCAAAGAGCTTTTTTTTCTGCATTGTGGCCTCAAATTCCTCTACCTCTTCGTCGTCCTGTACATACTGTATAATATACTTTAGGACTTTAGCTTCCCATTTCTTTTCCCTTTCTCTTCGTACCTCTAACCAGGCTTTCTTTTCTCCCAACATTAGTCCTTCATCTACATATTCCTCAAGTTCTTCCCCCACTAGACCTTTAGCTTCTGCTCCAGCTCTGAGTTCCTTTCTCTTCTCAAGAACCGACATGTGAAAATCACAATTCGCTTCAGCCATGCTTGCAATTACTTTAGCTAACCAATGGCGTAGCGCTACCTTAACTAGCCTGCCTGTCTCTGACCTGTTCACTAAGGGGCTGGGAGGGAAGATCAGCTTCTGGCGGGGCCGTATGTAATAAGAATCAAGGTTAACTTAATCCCGGCCGGATAGGGGCCTAGCCTGGATCGTATATCCCGGGGCTTCTGCTCTTACAGACTTTCCGAAAACATATCGCTACGCTTTGCTTCTGTCTCTTCTCGAGGGGTAAAGGGTTTAATTATCAGCCAATATATTGAATACTTTATCTGGAAGTTAGAGCTATCTGCTAGTTACAATGAATGACGATAGTATTTTTACTTTAATAAACAACACTGCAGCTAACCAAGCAGTTTTTTTTTTAGTTGGGTGATTATTGCTACTGTTACTACTACTGCTTTGCCGCTGACAGATCAGATTGCGTTTGTTTTTAAACTAGCAAGCCACTGTCATACGGCCGATTGGTCCGCAAAGACTGAAATAATTCCGTCCCTGAGCTACTCACCCACCCGACAGTTTTGCACTCGCAGCAAGCATCTCTGAATTATGAATGCCCCATGGGATTAAAATGGCGTACATTGCATTATTTTCCAGTCGCATATTGCATATACTTTATGAGGAACTCTTTGCGTGCGTGCGTGCGCGCGGGGAGAATAAAGCTGTTATAGATATTTTGTCAAGCACACACTCGCGACGCAAGGGGGAAACAAAGGTAACGAACGTGAGGTACGCCGGGATTGATTGTACTTTGTCGTCAGATGTCCGCGCAGAAACAGCATTTTTGGTTTGTTGGCCAAGCAGGTCTAGTCATCGAGCGCCTGAACACGTTTAAAGGGCGAGATGGCATTTGTTTGTTTTTGTTTGTTGAGAACAAGGTAACTTACCGCGTTCTCCTCCGCACCCATCCGTCCCCAAAACACGTTTTCACCTTGTATTCTAATTTATATATGTATAATTTGATAACACGTTTAAGAATATGAATTGTTCAAGGAACTCAGAAAAGTAATCAGTTTATCAGTGGAGAAATTCGAGTCGGTCGTTGCACTGACTTATGATTCGTGCGGAATGAGCGTGTAGTTTCGGGATTACCATTAAATGTAAAGACGAAAGTAATTCCTGTCTTACTACTATCTGTGATAAGGCGTTGGTATAAGAACATCGGCATAATTCATCCTGACTCTCTCTCTCCCTCACACACACACACACCTAATGCTCACGAAGGTCACGTTCTCAGTGGTGTATAGTAAACTTTATCCCATAGATCCAAGATGCACCCATAGCATTTTGATGATAACGAACGAATGTTTTTATTGGTGAGGCCTTCGGCCCATATCAAGGGGGTGACAATACCATACAGTTATCAATTAAAGCGATACATGCCTATCAAGAAACAAGAATACTCGCGCACGCACACGGACATGCACACACGCTCACGCACACACACATACACGCACGCGCGCACACACAACGTGTAACTTAAGGAGCTTGCAGAGGTCTAAGCATATCTGCCTCTCTCCGTTGTAATGCCTTATACAGGAAACAAGCCAGGCTTCGTGTAAGTCTTGGACTGCTATCGGCCATGAGTACAGAGAATCAAAACATGGAAGGATCTCGATAAAACTTCATAGGGATGTACTGCTTCCGCAAGTCGTCATAACGCAGACAAACAAATATAAAAAATCCAGTTCAGTTCTTCAGAATGAACTATTATCAAACAGATACTTAAAGTATTTTATAAGAAAAGGCACTGTTACCTGGGATAGTTTCTTTTTACAATGTTTCGAAAATCGGTAAAAATTGCCCCAAACGCTGAGATTTCAGCGATGTCGCGCATTGTAGGAAGCACGATCCCATTGTGCGTGAGTTGTTTCCGCAAACACAACTATGGATGCTATCTAGTTTTACCACTGTGCCTTGCAAAACGTGTCCATGATCAGACCCATTCTCGTCATTCTTTACTTCATCAGGTGGAATGTCAAGAGGGGCCGGGCCATATCCCTATGCATGCTGCGTTGGCGAGTGTGTACAGCTTGCTGCTGTCTTCCCTCGGCTTGAATGTTGTAGTGTGGGGCCACTCGCACCACTGTCCGTCAGCCGAGACTGTTTTCTCTTTTCCATGCTGTCAGGAACAGCATGATGATAACGTTATATACAAAGGGTCGTCACTCAGACCGACACTGAATCGAAATGAAATCGCCTTGGAATGTTTGAATGTAAGTTACTAATCTTAAAATACTTTGATTTATAAAGAGTTATAAGCTGTGTAACTATTGAGTACAATTTGATAGACGGTGTTTGTGGAGCTTCTTGTAGCTAAGGCGAACACGTGGTGCAGGCTAGATTGGTAAAAGCGTTGATTCTAGCACCTGTAAAAACTATAGATGGTTCGATTCATCTAATTTGGTCACCCCCCCCCCCTTTAAAAACTTTGTGTGGGGTGGGTTTAAGGGAGGGGATAGGTTAGGTAGGGGTGGGGTTAGAGTTTAGAAACCGACTTTCCCAAAACGCCACGGTACTGTAGTGAATTTGGAGACTGAACTCGCTAGCTTTACCGTACAGCTTTCGCCAATTCGATGATACCACCAAATTGGACAGGCTGCATCTGAGACTTAGGGGACACTGTTTTCTGGACACCTCTGGGACCGTGACTATTTTGAGCATCGGGTGCATATTTGCATACAGACATGCATGCATACATACATTCTATGCCCGTAGGTTTTGGCACGAGCACAAATTTCGCATGCAGTTGCAGGCGATGTTTATGGCCCTAATGAATAATGTTACAAAAGTTTTCACGGAATTCCGTCATGTGCTAGCTATACGCCCGTATTTTGTGCAGTTGCTGTTTTTCTGTGTCTTAAAGAGCTCTTGGTGCTGCAGATCTAGTGTCTGCTTTGGGCGACTGGCCGGGGGGTGTGCTTGGGGGTTTGTGATGTGGAGGTGGTCTAAAGGAGTGAGCTGCATATCGTCATTAAGTATATTAAGGGATATACAGGGGTTCTTGAGCTGAGGATGTTTAAAAATAATCGCCGACCTGAGCAAAGGTACGGGTTTTAAAAGTTAAAGGACGATTTTGTGGAAAACGCATTTCATATGAGCGTATGTCAGAACAGAGACACCTTCTATGCTCCAGTGCACTGAACTGCAAACAGCGTAGATTTTTTTGGCAAGTATATGTCGGCAGGAAGACGTGTTACACGAATTAAGAGAGGCGCCTGTCCTGTGGAAAAATAGGTATCCCTACGAATAAAAAGGACATAAGTGTCACATAGGAAACTTGGCCTTCCATTAAAAACTTCGCCAGTTTGTATGTTCGATGGATGACCTTTGGAGGGTGGAAACAGTTTGCTCTGTGATTGTCTGTCCTTCCGTCTGTCCGTCAGTCAGTCTGTGTAAAGCAGTTGGATCTCTCAACACCTATAACTTTCCTTGTTAAATGTTGGAGATAATGCAAAACAGAGGCGCATACCCCTCCCATCCACCCCAAACTCCCCTAGATTTACTCATTCCCAAAACTTTTGCGCGAATAATTCCCTTTCATCTCGCAAGATAAAGGCTCTTGAACACTGACATACTCAAAAAGGGAGGAAAACCCTTGACGTCACTTTAGTGCATGGTTCTCCGTACGACAGCCATTGTGGACTTGGGAGAGTTGGGAACACAGATATCCTGCCGATCGAGGCTTATCCGTGCACTAATATCACGTTTTGACTTTCGTGTCTGGTGAGAATGTCTGTATTGGAAACCTATCTCGTTAAATTGTAAGGGTTAATTTCTGGGGATTGGGGAATTAGGATTTTGCATTTAATAAGACCTAATCATCAGACGCCCACGTGAACTGAGATACGTACACACACGTGCGGGCACACAAATATATAGACATATATATATATTGCTATCGGACTGGCTTGCATGATTTCTAACTTAACAGCGACGTAGTTTGAAGAGGTATGGTTAACATGCATCCCTCCCACCCCCCTCCAAAAAAAAGGGACGCAAAATATCTGTTTCACTGTGTCGGGTTCTTATTCTGCTGTACACACGGCAGTAACATAACTAGTACAACAATATCACGAAATCCTGTCATTGTTATTGAGATTTGTTTTGTTACAGCCCACGGTCAAACCGGCCTCCCCATTCAGTCCTGAAGCGGCCGCGGAGGGCTTGCGGAAAGCTATGAAGGGACTAGGTACTTTATCTCTGCTGTTTCTTTTTTTCTTTTAGTTTCTCCTGTGTTTATGTTAAATAGTTTTACAGAATATGTAGATGAGGAGGAGGAGGAGGGGTTAGGACGGAAAGGGAGAGAAGGTGAAGGAGAGAGGTTTAGGGGAAACTATGAAAGGATTAGATACTCTCACCGGTACTGTCTTACATTTTCAGACCTTTCTGCTGTCTGTCTACTTCTGTCTACATACACACACTTTCTCTCTCTCTCACTCTCTCTCTCTCTCTCACGAGGAACAGAACACGGAAGACACATGACATATCTATTTTGGCCAGGAGTAAATGAAAGGATAGTGTTGATCTGTGTCACATCGTCGGCGGTGTTAGTGACAATGACGACTACACTAGGAACTTCGACATTAACAAGAAAACAACAACAACAAAAAAGAAGCACCAGGAAGTTTCAACTTTATTCTTGTTGTTTTGAAGTTTTTTAAAACAGTAAAGTGTTCCTAAATTGCTTTTACATCTTTTTGTACTCTGCAAAGGCACGGATGAGAAAGCCATCATCAAGATTCTGACCCATCACACAAATGAGCAGAGGCGAGAAATTGAGAAGCAATTCAAGACGATGTATGGAAGGGTGAGTTCAAATATCGCATTTTGAAGGCAGTGAAAGGAAATGCGGGGTTAGGGAATAAGGGGCGCGTGGTATGTAAAGCCTTGAAAGATGAAACATTTGGATAGGAATCGGAGTGAGATACTACATTGTACAAGTGTGGATATGATTTGACTAACTTTGCCTGGAGTGTCATTTCTGTTCTTGGCTTTGGGTTTAAAAATAAAGTTCTCTATCCAGCAATTAGAGCATTTATACATGATCTCACGGATGTTCATGTTCCGTACAACGTACAGTGCCCATACGTACAACAGGACTGCCGCGCTGTACGTTTTGTTATCGACCCTGTCATCTCTTCTCGTCACAAACAACTCTTTGAAACCGAAACAACATTAAAAATGTGAGGCTTCCGAGAAAATTTGCGCTTGACTTCATCACTTGACTTCAATCTGGACCGTATTGCTGAGATTGGGCTGTTTAATGAGTGTGCTTGCTCGCGCGGTGCATGCGCGAGTGCGTGTGTGGGTGCGTGCCTGCGTGTGTGCATGTCTGTGTGTGATGTCACAGGATCTGAAATCAGACCTAAAGTCCGAGCTAAGCGGCCGATTTGAAGACCTAATACTTGCACTTATGGACCCCCCACGACTCTACGACGCACGAGAGCTGAAGGCCGCCATAAAGGTATGAAGCGAGAATATCACGAATTCATTAATTAAATAATTAATTTATTGGGCATAGTTAATTGTTCAATCGTTTGTTTAATTATTCATTCATTCAGCTAGTCGGCGTAGCTGGACAGGGTTTATTTTTTCCATAGGGGAGACAACTATTTGGGGTTCCAGCGAAGAACCAGCATGTGGTAAAAGCGACGTTGTCTCCCCTGCACGCAAGAGGAAGGGGTGGGGGGGGGGCCTGCAGCCGTATTCATGGCCTTTGGACCGATCAGAATCAGGGGACAAACTGTTGGTTAGCGACAAGAAAGGTCGCAATGGGTTTAGGCTTAACCTGCGGCCATGAATGCGGCTTCCGATAAATAGACGGTGACAATGTAACTGCGCAGGATAAGTCTGGGCTTCGTGCGTCGGGAACATCTCCCTTTTCTACAACCCCATCCACCCTCCTGTGCTGCAGACCGACGGCCCGGGTTTCTCGGAACCAGTGTAACAAATTTGATCAGAGATGAGGTTCTCTGAGTCACTTGTATAAGGGAGAATTAAACCGCGTGCCTAACTGGCAGCAGCAGAAATAATAAGCTGTAATTTATCAAACGATAATCCCAATAAGGTACTGGCAGCGCTAGACACACTCGTATGCTGACGTATGCAACCAAGGGAGCCTACCGTACCCAAACACGTAGCAAAGAGAGAGTCGAAAGTAAGGAACATGGCAGATCTTCAAAGCTGTAATTTCTTTGAAATCGAACCATACTCTCCATGCCGACGCTTTTTATCGCTGCTGTTTCGTTGATCGTGTGGAGTAGAATGGATTCCGAAATCGAAACTGCAAAATTAAAATGTGGTTAGTTGTTAGCAACTGTTCTTATTTCAGTTGATCGCACCATGTGACCTAGGCGTAATGCAATTGTTTCGATTTTATCCTTGGGTCCTCTCACTGTTTTGTGTGTGTGTGTGTGTGTGCGCGCGCGCTCTCTCTCTCTCTCGTTTACCCGACAGGGCGCCGGAACGGACGAAGAGGCGCTCATTGAAATCCTGTGCACAAGGTCCAACGCTGAGATCAAAGAGATAAGAGAACTCTACAAGGCTCGTTAGTATAAGATTTTTGTGTTAACCGTCTCCTTTTATGTTGCAGTAGCACAAATTAATCTACTGTAGTACTTTCAGTCGGGCTAGATTGTTATTCTCCAAAAGAAAAAAATTCTTCTGATTTAAAATAACTTATTTTTTAATTGATAGTCGGTCGATGTTGAATGTTGAATGACTGTTCATAGCATTGAAGTAAAGGGTCTTTTCAAAAGTAAGTAGGTCACATAAACATGCGGGACGTGCTACTAGACCCCAGATTTTAAAGGGATTTTTTATGTTTTGATGTAAGCCAAGTTTAGGACACCTTTGTCCGCCTTTGTTTCTAAGAGAGTAAAATTGTAGGACAGCCTTGGTGAACTCTGTTGAACTCTGATAGAACAAAGCGGCGGCTGTTTCTAAACGAAATAGAAAAAAAGGCTCAAATGTGTGTGTAGAAATTAGCATACAGAAAAAATGTGATAAGGCTTTAAAAGTTCCGCGATTTGAATGTGATCAGAATATTTTTTAGAGAGGTGTACGTGTATGTTTTGAGAGAAACAGTTGAAGTTTTTGTTGTTGTTGTTGTTGTTTTTGGGTTGGTGGGGATAGTTATTCTGTTATTTTTTTCTTTTTTTGGAGTTGTTTGTTTGCTTTGTTTGTGTGTTGTTTTGAGAATGAAATTTAGAGAAAGGAAAAGAAAGAAGAAAGAAAGAGAGAAGAAAAAAGGATAATAATAAAGGGAGTTAAGTCGAAATGTTTTGCTCGGAACTATTGTATTTTGCGTTACAGATTTCAAGCAGGACTTGGAGAAAGACTTGACCTCGGACACCTCGGGGGACTTCCGTCGTCTGCTGGTTGCGCAGGTCAATGGCCACCGTGATGAGTCGAGTCACGTGGACTCGGCTTTAGCGAAGGCCGAAGCACAAGAACTCGTGCAGGTTAATAACGACGGTGTACACACCTACACCGCGCGAAAACGAGCGCGTGGCAGAGAGAAAACGCGCGTACATCTCGCGTAAATGCTGAACGCTTCACACGTTTTCCCGCAGTGCTAGGTCTGTCGCATAGAATGACAGATTTTCCCGCCAAATTTTGTTGAAACTGCAACATTTTTGATAGATTCTGTTTTTTTTTTCTTCCGTGCTGCTGTCACATTAGTTTGAAGGGACATAATAATAATAATAATAAATGTAGATTTGTAACGCGCGTGAACACATTTCATGCACACTTCGCGCGGACGAGGCACATACTCAGTGAAAACAACGAAACACACACACAGACACACAGAGAGATGAACGAAACACAGGCTGGGATACAGATCGTCACAGATGGGTGGAAAAGTATCATAGAGATGGAAGTGGGATGGTGATCTAAGCTGTAAGCTGTGGTGATTTTTCTGTGCATTTAAATTCTATTGCTGTTCTGGCTTAGCTTCACGATAACTTGTCCTTTTGATGCAAGTCGCCTTATGACGTAACACGTAGACCTACCTTTTGTTACCACTCTTGGCGATTTTTTCCGGAAACTATGCCTAAAGGCTGTGCTTAATGAGTTAATACTCTACGACTTCGAATTATACGCCAAGTTGAGGTTGGTTTTGAAATAATAGATGATTTGAAAAGGAAATTTTAGATTTGTACATGAAATGATATGAAATGATTAGTATTGTTCTTTTATTTGGAATCTTAATATGGGCCATACTGTTTAACAAAGAGGCAGATTTGCAGTTCTCTCACTTGCGCACATATTTTCCCCCGATCCTCCCCCCATCCGTCTTGCTTGCTCGCTTGTTGGGTAGTGATGTGACGGTGTCAGAAAATTTAAAGAAACCTGTGAAACTGATTAACATTCAGAAAACATGTGTCCAAAAGTGAAGTAATATTCGAAAATTATTTTTGTGTAAGATACAGATGTGGTGGGTAGGCGGGTTTAAATAACTTTTCTATTGTTTTGTGGGATTTTTTAATGAATTTTTGAAAAAAGGCTGAAAAGCCGCGTCAACCGGGACGGCTCGAGCTAGGAGCGCTACGGCAGCTAAGTGTTTTGACAGCTAACTGATCTCGATTGATGCTACAGTTCGATGTGGATGGGCTTATGAAAAGCGTATGACGGGTGGGATGAAAGGGAAACAGCCAGGCAGACAGACAGGCACGGACAGACGGACACGTGAAACGGTGGCGTTGCCTTGAATTTTGCCAGGCGGGGATCAAGAAGCTGGGGACGGACGAGGAGACGTTTAACCGCATCCTGTGTCTCCGAAACTACTTCCAGCTGCGCGCGACGTTCGACGCTTACAAGCAGATCTCGGGCAAGGACATCGAGGACTCCATCAAGAGTGAGATGAGCGCCAACCTCGAGAGAGGCTTCCTGGCCATCGGTGAGCTGTCAGACGGACGGGGCTTGTTTGTTTGTTTGTTTGTTTGTTTGTTTGTATTGTCTAGTTTCGTAAGGGGCAAGATCCCTCTCGGATTTGATACTTGAATGACGCAACTGGTGCTGTTAGCTGCGAACATTAAACGACTACGGGAGGAGGGTGGGCAGGGCTTCAGAAAAACCTTCTAGTATAGCATTTAAGCGCTACAAGCTTACCTGCCGCCTGTGTCGCTGGGAATTTCAGTTTATGATCAAAATACTATTAGTATGCCTATCGTTATTTATTATTAATAATTATTAATAAGTATTCACGTGCTAGAAGCTGGCTGTTTTGTGCTGCAGGTTATGACATAGGCTATAGTAGACTAGCGTACCTTTCATTGATAGATTATCGGTTTTGCGTTCTCTCTCTCGCTTTTAAGTAGACTTTTAAAAAAATCCTTTATCGAATTTGCTTTTGAGATAATGAGGAATAGGTGGTCGAAATCTCGAATATCTGGTGAACACGACTTTTGTCGAAGGAATCCGTCTTCGTGGCTTCTTTATATAGAAACTGCACGTAAATAGAAAACAGTGAAAATTGAGCACAGCATTGTCTATAATCCATTGCTTAGCATAATACTGGTGAAACTGCTTCTTCTACTGTATTGTTTGACTCGCTGACCTGATGCCTTGCTGGGGATGTGCGCACAGTGCGTGTGGCCCGGAACACCCCAGCGTTCTTCGCCGAGCGCCTGTACCACAGCATGAAGGGCGCAGGGACCAAAGATTCAGCCCTGATCAGAATAATAGTGTCCAGAAGCGAGGTGAGTTCGGATCCCCTGATCAACACTGCACAAAACAATTTCAGCGAACTTTGACGTACTTGTGACTTGACAGTTGCCATGGAGGAAAAGGGCGGTAATTTTAGGTAGCGTAAGTACAGGAGGCCTTCTGTAAACTTTGCGCGTAAGTTTGGCTTTAAAGGGCAGAAACTTTACAGTGGTAAAGTAGACGATCTAATGAGCGCTTGTGGTTGCATGCCATAATTATGTAAAATTATCGCCCGTAAACGGAGAAGCGGTTTTAAAATCCATATAACCTCACTTGATTTTTTTTCTAGCTGGATCTGGGAATCGTCAAGCGAGAGTTCCAGAGAATGTACGGCAAACCGCTCACGAGCTTTATCAAGGACGACACCAGTGGGGACTATAAGGAGACTCTTTTGGCGCTCTGTGGAGGAGAGTGAACACCCTTCACCTTTCAGTATCACATCATGCAAAGCGATCTCAGCCGATGGTGTGATATTGTCTGCCGACACCTCCTTAAATCGGGATATCCGTTTAATTCGCCAATTTTAGAAGAATTAAAGATGATGATAATTATGAAAATGTTTTTAAATTTATAACGTCAAATTAGCTTTGTCATATATGTAGCATCCGAAACTTGTATAAATGAATATTGCAGTCTCGAAAGAAATTTTTTTTAAAGTGACCCTACGAACTGATTCAAAAAATTGTTGTGCTATGAACTATTACGGCACCTGGAAAAAGTTTATACAGTAATTTTCCATTTGTTACTTGATAGTAATTACACTTACTGGTTACTGCGTGCAGCGCTTTCCCTCATCCTACGGCCATTTTATGCGGTTGTAAGCATTTCTATCTTAAATATTCCACTTTTCAAGACATCATGAACAGCGTCATAATACAGAAACACTTTCAAATTAAAGCTTTAAAAGTTTCCCTCATTGCAACCACTTGTATGGGAGTTTCATGAAGTCCATTGATTTTGTTAAAATAATCGACTTTTCACGGAGACTTTAGGGCACAGCATGGATGTCACTTTCAGATATATTTTCATGACAGTTATTTTTGTGAGTTCATATAGTCAGCAATGTTTACGTTGCAGCACATCATGAAACAATCAAGACAATCATGAAACTCGGTATCACAAAATTTCAGCTCCTGGCTGACGCATGTTAGCGTATCAGCTGAAGAAGACAAGGCAACAAGAGAGCATTCAGCTGAAATCCTAACAGCTTGTTCGTCCGTGCGATGATTGCCTCGTATGTCACGGCGTGAGAAAGGGTTAATAAGCGAACCCCTAACTTGCATTTCTGCTGGTCGTGTAAATTTACCACTTTCACTAATTTTAGCGATGACGAGAAACTGTTTAAGAGGAGCAATTACCTGTATTCGGGAACAAGCCAGAAGAAATCCGTGTCTATGAAACGTTCCTTTGAAATTAGATTTACCTGGAGATTTGTTGGCTTAGCATTATAGAAATAGTTTATTCCGTTTTTTAAATGTTAATAGCAAAAATGCCAAAGTTATTTCATGTCATGTCGTATATAAACGTGATTTTTAAAATGTTGTTTGCTATTGCTGTTGTACACTTTTTATGTCTTTATTAAAAAATACAAAGGACAGTTGTTTCTCTTCTCTGCCATTTTTAAACAAATGTCTGTGGAAATATGCTAGAGTTTCAATTGCTAAAGCAACATCTCTGTCTTCGCATTGTATGATTCTTAAAATGCAAGCTTTTTAAACTTTCTTCAAATAAATATCTTCCTTTCAAAATTTAGTTCTTAATTTGTCATCAGTGCGAGTGCAAGAAAAAAGAGATTTCGTTATTTCCTTTCTCAACCAATCAAACAATAAAATGTAAAAATATGGCTACATTTTGGTTGGTCTGCATGTACGAATGTTAAAGTATTTGTGTAGACAAGAGCTGTCTTTGTTTACTCATGCTATTTTTTTAAAAAGAGTATATCATTTTATGCCTTTGTCTTGGATTCTATACATGGTTGCCTTTTAAAGGGTCGAGATCTATAGCTAGATATTTGGTCCAGCACTAAATTCCGAAATAAATTAGTCATAATTTTTTTAGAAGTAAGATCGTTGTATTGTACCCTGTGTTAGTATTGATTTCAAATGGATCTTCTGAATTTGAACGGCAGGTGGCGCTTCATTGCGGAGAGGTCAATGAGAAGAGAACGAGACAGAGAGAGAGAGAGAGAGAGAGAGAGGCTTAAATTACAAGAAAAAAATCCTTCACCTTCCAAAAATCATTGGATATTTTGGGGACAGAGATACAAATGTATTTAGTATGTTCCAGGGGACTGAAAGGTTGCAGTGAATGAGAAATACATGTTCCAACAGCAGAGACTAAATCATTTAGGGAGAGAGAGAGGGTGGGGGGTCGCTCTTCGCACGACCACGGGGAATCTTACACAGATGTTTGTTCTTTTCGTCTTTCCAGCAACCCGCCGCACGTTCAGTTTCTTAACGGCTATAGCAACGTCTTTGTATTCCAAACTCTGAGCAAGCGAGAGAGAGAGAGACTTGGTCTTTAACTCCTCGTCTTTTTCGTTATTGTTTTTTGAAAGAAGAGAACCGTGACAGCGGGCGACTATTCGTCAATATTTGCTCTGAGTGCCTAGCCATTCAGAGCAGTCTTAACGGCTTTTAAAAACATATTTGAATGCGATTCACTGGCGGAGTTTGTTTTTTTGCGGCCTCCGTGATACGGAGTATTTCCTGAAAAGCATGAAGACAAATGCTGCAGGAACTCGGAACTTGTTAGCACTCTTTTGTCTCCGCGCCAGTACGTCAATGATGTGAAGACGACAAGGTTTGCCGGCCCAACAGCAGTATAGACTGCAAAGACTCCCTGTTCTTTTGATTTCAAGACCTGTCGATACAGGGGCCAGACTAGAAGAAAAAAACTTTAAAAGGGCGGAGAGTAAGAGAGATTGGTGACTATTGATATATTCCGTGCCTCCTTGATCTGTCCATCTCATTCACCCCAACTCTTGAGCTTTCCGTCCTTTCTTCTCTGTCCTTTCTGTCCCTCTGTATGTTTCTCTCTGTGCCTGTCTGTTTCTCCCTCTCTCTGTGTGCCTATCTCTCTCTCTCTCTCTTTCTCTCGCGTGTACACAGCTCGTCTAATTTCTATAGGCAGTATGTGTCGAGGTATTTATCAACCTGCATTACTCGCTGTAACTTCATTAGACAAAATCCCAGTGCATTAATATCGATCACTTTGATTGCCTGAAAAATCAAGTGCGCCTGTCGCATGACTGTCCATCATTCCCTAGGGAGAAAGATGGTTGCACGTCCTAATTTTCGCCGTCTACCTTCGGAAAACGCGAAGAAAACAGTGAGGGTAAAACGGTAAAAAATATATAAGCTCTCTTGTTGTTGGTATTATCACCACTACCCCATATTTGGATTTTCATACTGTGGATGATGAAGTAGAAGATGGTACTGTGCATTTATAATTTGCCAGTAAAGTTTCAGAAAGATGGAATTATCCGCTGCGATAGATAAAAGACAAAATCAGATTGGGGTTTTGTATAGGCGAGTACAGAGAAGAGTTATCGAGCAGCACTTAAAGACTGACGGTCCTGAGAAGACTTGACTATATATTAGCGCCAGTGCGTCCTACTTCAATCTGCTATGTAGCTATATATAGGTGGTACGGTGAGATCTGTATAGTCGTATTAATGCAGCGAGTGGATGTGATATGGTCGAACGATCGCAAAACGTGGGTTATGATCGACTAGTTGACGAGTATTTAAAGGGTAGAGAGGGGTAATAGGCTGGGTCTACCATGTTTTGATATTGAACTGTTCTGGGCTTTTTTATTGCGTCATATTCGGGTTATGTGTCGTACACGGGCTCATGCACGAGCCCCCACACATGCACACTCCTTGGCACCGAGCCAGCCATGCAGATTTGAAATCGAGGCTGTCCAGCCGGAGCTCATGAATGCACCGAATCAAAAACCAGACAAACACCAGCAGAGGAAATTTCAAGCCCTTCTCGTGATACGACATGTTTGGTTTGATTATCGCACGTTAATCTGTGTGGGACCATCTTGTGGCGCCGCCAGCTGTCCGCGTTTACACAAGCGAAGGGGAAAGAACTCTTCAGCTCCTATACCTGTTCTTCTAAGTGGCGCCTGTGTAAGTCTTGGCATCTCCTCGGAAACTTTTGCCGTCTAGTCTCCAAACAAAGCTACTCTTTTGTCATTACAACGTCCATCCTCGCCATGTCACCTGTCGTTATTTATTTCACAGGAAGGCGCTCCTACTCGCACCACAGATCTTATATATAAAGATAGTTCACGTCACCTTTGTGCCTTGTTATGTAACTCTGTCTAGTAGGGGGAAGCAACTCGTGCTGCTAGAGTGGTTAAGGTATTTGAGACCAGCATGAAGGTTGTAGTGGTTACCGCGCTACTTTATCAATCTTGTTCTGCTTTTAGTAGGCCATATGGTATGGTGAACACTACATGTACAGTAATGGTCTTAATATGTTTATTTCTTTTTAGTAATACGCACCCAGCCACGAAAACACACACAATCAGGTTAATTAAACAAAAATGTTCATATCCTGCTTAGGTGCTTCATTGAACATTATAGCAAGCAATTGGTTATACACAGTTCAGTCTCAGCCACTGTGCAACTCCGACCACCACCCTCCAAAGAGAAACGGGAAACGATATTTGTTACAATAACTGTGTGCTGTTTGATGTTTGGTTCTATATTTCCTTCAGAAACATGTCATTTATGTTTGGCCTTTCACGATCTATTCTTTGGGGGAACTATGAACAAAGTAGCTACCCACCCCATCTCAGTATGATCAAATTTTTTTCGAAGCTGGTCCAGTGGCTATTATCAAAAAGGTAACTACAAACACGTACACCCCTTTAATCGAATTTCAGCTGCCTAGTATGATCAAGTTTTTTTTCTCTTTATACTGAATACTCAGTGTCTGCACCTTTATGGCGAAAATCGGGAAAGTTC
>SMGT01000006.1:16665-38051 GCA_004794575.1 Lanistes nyassanus | reverse complement strand
GTCGCTTGGCAAATGACGTTCATACAATATACACTGACTGAAGCAGCCAGTGAAGTCATAGGTAAACATAGCCCAATCTAGAAGCTCTGGATCACAGTTGACGTCCTTGTTCTGCGTGACAAACGAAAAAAAAAAACCGGAAAAACAAAGACGCAGAAGGTGCAACAAAATACAAAAAAGTCAACGGGAAGGTCGGAAAAGCTATGAGAAGAAACGAAAAATTAATAGACGATCAATCAGTGCAGTTTAGCAGAAATCCATTTGCAGAGGAATAATACGAAGAAGGCATATCAAAACAGTGGAAAACCCGACAAGCACTACACAGAGGAGTCCATATCCACGGGCCGGTCGTCACTGATAAAGATTCAAAGCTGAAAGTGCTCGCCAGAACTCCACAGACGACTGTAGCACTTACAAAGCTGAAACCCATCTTGAATGGCAACATCACCTTCGTTTCCAAGATTAGAGTGATGCACAATCTAATCATCTCCATCTTTCTGTAAGCTTATAGTGAGACATGGACGCTGACAACGGATCTGCAAAGGATTCAAACCATGGAATGAGATGTTTCAGAAAGGTCTTTCAAATCTCGTACACAGACCACAACACCCATGAGGCAATACGAAAGAGCATACAGGAACCCATTGGATCATATGAAAACCTGCTGTCCACTGTGAAATAAAACGTAAACTGAAATGGCACGGGAGCATCTCGAGATCATCAGGACTCGCAAAACTCATTCTGCGAGGTTAGTAGAGGGAGGAAAAACATGCGGACAGAGGAACCGATAGGAAAACAACATCTAACAGTGGGCCGATCTAACGTTTGCAGAAACCAAGAAACTGGCAGAGGATAGAGAGAAACAGAAGAAAGTGGTTGCCAAGTCGTCAGTGGTGCCCCAGTGGTCTCCAAGGCTACGGGACAGATGACGATGACGACGATTTCCCTGGTCGATACGTGCTTCCTATTGAAATCTACGAGGCTTAGGGTCTGAGCACACTGATTATAAAATTTGGCCGGATTTGTGTATCAGAGATCTTTCCCGGGTTCCTGAGAGGACTCGTTAAGCTTTACCTTGAGCCCTTTCAGGTGAAATCCCTCGGAAATTTGAAGAGCGAGGATCGAGTCGAGATTGAACTGTACTGCTTTCTTTCATTCATTCCCTCTGTCACTGTTCAAGTTTTTCTTTGGTTTTGTTTTCAAAGTTATTTTGCTTAACATGACAACCTTTGGAGTGCAGATCTGAAATATGACTGATTTTAATTCCGCAGATATGAACGGTATTTATTTATTTTTTTAACTTTATCTTTCGTGATCAATCTAGCAAACAAGGAAACGATTATTTTATAGATAATTCAGAATTAAAATAGGAATGTAATTGTCAGCTCTAAGCTTCATATGTCTTTTGATTTGAAGCAAACCTTAGAGATGACGATTGTGAGCTACGAACGAGGCAGGGTCAATGACAGTGATGATGATGATGCGCATACACACAAACACCGACGCACGCAACCACACACAGGGTTAAGGCATATGACAGTTTGCACTTAAAGAAACTTTATTCTCCGGTTCGATTTGGAAAAGGAAATGGAACGAAAATATAAGGGAGGAAAACAAAATGAAAAGTGCATAAGAAAGGAATAACTGAAAACAGAAAGAAAATAGGAAGCACAATGAATGAATGAATAAAACAAATTTGTTCTCCCCCCCCCCCCAAAAAAAAAGAAAAGGCTATACACGCAATAGCTCGATCCTGCTGCGTCAATTTTTTTTTAATGAGTAAGTAGGAAATGCTTGCTTGGAGTCGAGTCCCAGCGCGTGCTGCGTCTCAAAGTGGCGGCTCAGATCCACCTTGCGCTGAAACGCTCTGCCGCACTGAGAGCAGGCGAAAGGCTTGAACCCTGTGTGCTTCCGGCTGTGGGTGATCAGGTTAGACGATTGGCTGAAAGCTTTCCCACACTGTTTACACTTGTGTGGCTTTTCCCCTGAAGGACAAAATAACAGGCAATAAGAGAAAAGTTTCAAGTTTCAAGCAGCCTCGCCAGAAATGAAAAAAAAAATTTCGGTAATACATTTATCGTCTAACTGTAGTGTCAGGAAGAAGTGAATAAGGTGACACAAAAGCAAGCAAGAGAACGAGCGGTTGGTTAGCAATGAAAGTTTGAAGATGTGTGTCTCGTTCGGCAAGTTTGAGAGAATTTTCCCTTTCTTCCCTGTAGCAAACGCGTTGCTAATTCTTCGCAGAAAAATCAGAGTAACTGCGGTGTTTGGTGTCAATAAATATGTATTTTCATGTTTATTTACTTTCATTAAATTCTTACCGAACTTCTTTTCCAGCTCATGTTTATTTCGTGTAGGGCTATCATTTTCCAGCCGACAGTAGGTTTAAAAACTATATGACATGAATAATAAAACGCATGTCGATTAGTTTTATCGCGAGGTATTACTACTGTAGGCAACACAGGGTCCGCAAAAACTTCCGTCAATACATCCAGAAGAAAACATCGGTCTTACGAACTAGAATTCCCCCCCTCCATGTTCTATTTGGGAAGGCTTTTTGTGTTGTTGTTGTTTTGCAGAGCTTTATCTCCCAACTTAATCTACTCCATAGAATAGAATCCTTCTCCATCCCACAAGTTTACCTGATTTTGGAACGCAGACTGTTTATTTCTGAGCACCTTATGTGCTGCGCCCCTCCGTTCCCCTTCTGGTCTTCACCCACCGATATTGAGGAATAATTTTATCTTCATAAATTGTCTTCTCCTGTATGAAAGGTGGCCTGAGGACCTTCATAGAGTAAAACTGCTAATCCAAAGAACAGTACAGAATCGAATCGTGTAATGTGACAACGATATGGCGTTGTCTTGTAGATCTTTCATGGACATCACAGCCTTCAAACCATTCGCTGTATTCTCAACCCTCAGATTCGCTTCAGCTTGTCAAAACATGTCAGGAAAATGCCACCAGCACTCCCTTAGGGACGGCCTCCCGCGCGCTATCCCATGATCTCTTGCAAAGCAGACATGCGGGCTGGTCCCCAGTTGGTCCCTCACCGTACTCGACTAAACAGACGACAGATCTCGACAGCTTGACGAGCTCTCGCGAGATTTCCAGCTAAACGCCGTGATCTTTCACAGGGGCGCGATCTGTTCGCTTCCCGCGGTACGCTCAATCTCTGATTGAATGGGAAATCTCGCCGAACATTTTGGTTGGAGGACCTGACATTTTCCGTAACCTTTTCATTTCACGCATTAACTTTTAATCGATTCGCCTGGCAAGGCACGTTTATCCTGTACCGCTGAAAATTCGTGTCCAATTTCTTAGTGAAAAGATTCTATATTGAAAACTGTGTTTTATTTTTTAAAAAATGGCTGCATAATGATAAATTAAATCTAATCTTACATAGAAATATGGCAGCTTATTATGTGGTTCAGTCCAAGCAACAACCAATGGTTTTTTGAGCTGGCCTTATAAGCTGAGGCGGTACATGGGATTATTCAGGGAGAAAAACAAAAATTCTATGCTGCTGGGCATCTTCAATGTTCCCTCTAACTGCGCGCGCGGCTGTGCAGTTGAGCACATCTGCTTAGGTTTCCGCGCAGTACTGCTGAGCAACTGCCAGGTGAACTGACTTCTACATGCAATTGCAAACTTTCATGAAATCAGCAAAAGAAAATACATTTTCGCAGATGAAAAATGTATTTTTTGAAGAATGTATCACGACTGTGCTAATGTATTTGTTTATCTTTTCTGACTCGGAGCACATGAGAATATCCAATATTCTCTTCTCCACCATAGTGTTTTTTTTTTAATGATTGTACATCAGAACCCGATAGAGATATTCTAAGTAGCCACGCAATGCGCGTTAGTTTTTTTTTTAAGCAGTCACACACCGTCGACCCTCAATAAAGGTCTAATGGCCCTCTAAATCATAGTTTGTTGTCAATATATCATTTGGGAAGAACTGAGAACTATAAGTCAAACTTAAGATTTTCACAACTAATTTTTTATGTCATTACAGATCTATGAAGAATTTTAATTTTTTAGTGTCCATCTATCGTGACACGGTCACGGACAAAATTTTCACAATGTCAATTTTTTCAGTGTTTACAAAAAGGATATCTAGGGACACATTTCAAGAACGGAAGGGAAACAAAATGAAGAACTCGGATCTGATAAAGGGTTTTATGTTTTTTTCCCGCGAGACTGGTGCAGAGATGCAGACTTCATCAAATGGCATATAATTTACCGCAAGAGACCTCTCAGCTCATTCATAATTAATTAACTATTAATGTTCCTCAACTACTCTGTTGCACAAGTGAAAAAAGGAAAGGGTAATATATACATCTAGACATTACTGGTATGAGCTGTGCGGGGGATGTAGTAGGAACTGGGAGCGGGGAAACGGTTGAAGGATTGTGGGAAAAAATAGCAATAATATAACTTAAAAAGAAAGTAAGTAGAACTTGAAGAACTGATAAAATGACCCATGTTTTTGTCTTTGGCTAGGTTCGTACAACCATTCTTCCCGTCTGTTTCTTTCCCCAGTTTTATCCACAGGGAATCTAAGACGCCTCAGTTAAGACAACCGTGTAAAAATCATTTTTCGATCCTGATATTCCGTCTTTCCCCTCATCCCCCACCCACATTGTCCTTGGCACTTTAGCAAAAATATTTGCTGGCAAGCACTTGTTTTAGTCTATTTTAAACTCTTTTTTAAACAACACTGGAGCTTTGTTGATCTTTGCCCTGATATGTTGGCAGTGGACAGTAGGTCTAGTTGCTAGCTCGTTCATTCGGTTTAGTCAAACAACCCAAAAGTAAAATATCCTCAAAACTGTTCTTACCTTTTATCTGTCTGTCTGTCTGTCTGTCTGTCTGTCTGTCTGTCTGTCTGTCTGTCCCTCCTTTTCGCTCTGTCCAATGGTCCGTCTGTCTGTAGTGTACGCGATTTTCTTCCTTTCTTTTCTGTCTTCAATACCTCTATTCTGTTTTATTTCTTCCATTCTGTTATTTCCGCTCTTTTCTCTGTATCCACTTTTCAAACCAGCAGAGGACCCACCTGTGTGGATGTAGGTGTGTTTCTTCATGTCCGACTTCTGATGGAAGCGCTTGCCGCAGTACGGGCAGGGAAAAGGGCGGGTGTCCGAGTGGATCAGCAGGTGGGTGGAGAGGGTGGAGGACCGCTTGAAGCTCTTGCCGCACTGCCCGCACACGAAGGTGCGCCCGTGCGCGTGCACTGCGCGGTGCTGGTGCAGGCTGACGGAGTGGCCGAACGTCTTGTCGCACGCGTCGCAGGCGTACGGCCGCGTGCCGCCCGAGTGCAGGCGCCGCACGTGCACCTCCAAGCCGTGCGGCGTCGTGAAGAGCTTGCTGCACTGCATGCACTGATAGCTGCTGCAGGGCGCCGCGTCTGACGACATCTCTGGACCTGCCGCAGATCTCGCAAACGGCGTCGACAACGATGATGAAGATGAGGACGACGATGACGACGAAATGGGAGAGAAATTCGACAAAACAGGATCAGAAGAAGCAAATGGCAGGTGACCTAACCTCGCTGGACAGGGTCTAGGCTCCTTCGTCTCACATAAAGAATAGGGTGGAAACCACCCCATGTCCGCGGAGATGTCCACGTAGCTTTCACTGCACAATCCGAAGCGGAGGTTCAAAGGAATGGTTTCACCTGACCAAAAGGGACACGAATAGAACAGACCCTGAGGGACAAAGAACTTGTGAAGGCTCCCTCGGCTCCCGTAGCCAGTGCCAGTTCTCTTTTGAAGAAAATTTATTATGTCTTTCCTTGCTCTTTTCGTCTTGGGTTCCAGTTCATCTCGGCCGTCTGCTGCAGAAATAAAAATAGAAGTGTACTCATATGAGTGTGCAAACCTTTCTCTTCTGCCAGCGATCTTTCCAAAAGGAAGTGGGCAGGCGAGTAACACTAACTCCGTCTGCACAAACGGATAAACTAAACGGGGACCTGAGACGGGGTTTCGATAATCCCTTTTATATAACTCCTAATAAAATTATGGGTGTGCTTCGTCACCAAGGCTACAGTCAAGAGCATTATTTAAACTGCGCACGTACTATCTACTAAACCTGCATTAATTAAACTGAGCACGTGCTGTCTACTAAACCTGCATTAATTAAACCGCGCACATACTATCTACTAAACCTGCATTAATCAAACTGCGCACGTACTATCTACGAAACCCGCATTGATTAAACTGCGCACGTGATATCTACTAAACCTGCATTAAGTAAGCTGCGCACGTACTATCTACTAAACCTGCATTAATTAAGCTGCTCTCTTGCTATCCCATCACATTAAAGCCTTGTCTGTGTTAATTCAATGTTCGTTATATGATGGTAAGTTATCTCGCGAGCACTTAATGGGTACTTAGCTCATTTTATTTATACTATTGAGTTTTAATTTTTTATTTTTCAGATTTACACATCTCCAGTTATCTGAACCTTCCCCCCAACCCATCCATACACACACGCACACAAAACAAATGAGAACATGGGTGTTTGACATCTGGAGAGGCTTTGCTGTTGTTACTGCTCTTGTGTCTTTTGTTCAGGCTTTGGAAGGGGTTAGGGTAGGGACGGGCACACCCCACGCCTCTAGCTTAATGACACCTAGGAAAAATAAACGAATCTGCAATAAACATATATCTTTTTGTACTCTCTCTTACCTGTTGACTTATCTTTGTCACGGTCGCCTGAAGTAGAAGATGACTGCCAAGGTCTGAAAGGTGTGAACTTTCCGTTGTCTGTGGCAATATGAGATGCGCCGGAGTATGGGGGAAAAAGAGAAGCATCTTTGACCTTTGACCTTTGAAAGCCTGAAAAACATGCGAGAGGTATCTTCCATTTTTATATCGTCTTTTTTTCATGGAAACTCGGTTTTTCCTCTATTTAGCTACCAAACTGTCTCCTTTGTTTTCTCGCATTTTAGTGTTTAGTTTTTTTTTTTTGTAAATTATATTTATTTCGTTTTTATGTTACGTTCTTTGGGTTTCAGTTATATATTTTAGGAGACAGAAACAAATTAATGCACATTCAGGATATTACTACAGACCTCGGTTCTCCCTGCCCCTGCTCCCTGTCTCTTCCCCTCTTTTTTTCTCCCTCGTTTCCCATCTTCATATTTTTTAACCCCCATTTCTCCCTCCTCACCTGCCTGTTCACATATCTATTTTTAAAGCTGTACATTTCGTTTTTCTTTTATTAAAGAGATTTTATATCATAGGAAATATTATGTAACAATAATCAATTTAAATGTTAAGGTAGTTTCTTCCTTAAAATTCCAACCAAACTTTTTCTTCGAAACCCATATTTCGAATCTTAATACCAGACAAACAGACGATCTTGTAGCACGAGTGTCAGCTAACTGAATTATTAATCATTTAGCTGGCCGATCTTATTCCATCGGCGTTAGCCTGATAGTGCCAAACAGATTTCTTTAAGCACGCAAACGTTTTTCAAGAAAGAGAAGGAAGTCTTTTTATTCAAAATCATGCGCTTATTCAGATGACCAGTAATGGGAGCGATTCTATCCTTCCCACAATCTCGTCCCCTCGGTTTTGTAAACAGGGAGGGTCTGCGGAGAAATCGCCTTGGTCTGAAATAGCAATCTGTGGTTAAGTGTTTAGGAGATAGCAGGCGTTTACTTTGTGATTGAAGATGAAACTTAACGCGTCTCCTCGATGGGAGAGCGAAGACAAGGGGGGAAAAATCGAACAAGATCGAGTGGTTTGCCCTTCAAGTTTCCAATTAGTGTGCATCGAAAAGACTGAAAAGATGTTTTATTTTAGCGAGATTTTGTTTTAGAGAGCGGAGTCTGAAGTGATTCCTAGGTGACATCACGTGCTTGGGTACCCGAGAATTTGCAAACGTTGTCATTCATATCGCATAGCAGGGGAAGGGTTAGAGTTTGCACTGAAAACTCTTATGAGTTAGCGATTAAAGGTTATCCAGAGAGAGAGAGAGAGAGAGAGAGAGAGAGAGAAAGGCTGGAAAGAGATACAGTTATGAAACAGGTTGAGAAATGTTAAGAAGCGAACAAGGGAAAAAAACAGAACCGAATAAAAAAGTGAAAAAAGGTGGTGGTGGTGGGGGGGGGGAATAAAATAAGGAAAAGAGCAAGCAAAGGGAGAAAGACAGAAAAAGAAGGAAAAAGTAAGAAAGAAAAGACGAAATCAAGAAGAAAATTGTGCATTAGCATCAAGATTTTAATTACAACTTTAAACTGCACCAAACAATTAGAAAACTAAATTACAAAGAATTGCTTGTCTTTCATTTAGCCTACGAAATATACCTTAATCTTTGATAGAAGCCTCAAAAAGAAATCTAATTTGCGGTTCCAGTCCGGAACAAATATTACCTCCAAAGGACAAATGTACATGACAAGACATGGAAGTAAAATAAGTTGGTAGATACATTTAATTGCGTTGTGGTGGTGCAAACGCCAGTTACATCAGCTAAAACATTACTGTTGAAGTTGTATTACAATCGTCGGAAAGCTCGTCCAGAATTTTTTAAGCCTTATCGTGGGTTCACAAAGCTTACCCTCTACTGACGGGACAACCAGTCGAAAAGCGCTGGCTCTCTTGTCCTCTGGGCTGACGTCACGTCGTTCTCTGACGCAGCTTGGGTCTACGTCATAACCTTTTGGGATGCAACTTCCGTCGACATCGTGACGCACTCTGACGTAACTTGCGTCTTCGTCAGGCGGTTTCCTCACGCACCTGGCATCCGTCTTCTGAGCCTCTACAACATAACCCGAAGGAACCTTGTGATCTTCGTGTTGTTGGGGGGTCAGTGACAGCGTTCTCGGCATGACCTTCAACAACCTCTGGTTATAACTGCTAGCAGCTAAAGCTACCAGAGTTCTTCTTCGTGATTCAAGCCGGAACTGTGCAAACTTTCATATATCTATTCTGGGCCCAAACTGCACAAAATTCCTTCTCACGAGGCAGAAAAGTTCATCACTCTTCAAATAACGTATTTCTGCTGAGGTATCGGTGATTTTTTCATTCACCGATTTCTCAAGCTGATGTTTTCGAAATGTTTCAGTCTTCCTTCCCGAAGCAGAATGTTCTCCTGTCATCTATCGCCGTAACTGTCCTCCTCACCCTCTTACCGACCAAACACGTGCAGTGAACAAACTTTGTTTCAAAATTGTTTGTCTTCAGTCACCTCAGGGTTCCACCGGCGACTGAAGGTTATGATGGTCCGCTTTTCCGCCTCATAACACCCCTACTACCCCCACCTCCTCCGGAACGATGGCACAGTCATCACGCTCCGCCCCCCTATAAAATCTCTCTTCATGGCGCGTGTCATGCAGGCGATAGCGCGAGCGCTCCGCCAATCAAAACCCTTAAAGAGACGGTTCGCACGTGCCGGAGTAGTAAATGATCGAGGGATCACGTAAAGGCGGTGCTAGCTTCGCAACGGCGATTGACGGACGAGTAAACAGTATTTTGATTAACGAAAATCAGGGGGATTCAGGTGGAACCGGAGGGCGGGCCAGTGATACAGAGAGCACCAGAATGCACATTTAGAATGCACGACAGAAAAAAACCAGCACGTGTGTGACTTCTGCGTTCTTATCTTGTGATGTGTAGGTGCCAATCGCAAACAAAAACCAACACAGTGAACAAGAAGTGTTCAAGTTAAAACAATTTTGTTACTGAAACAGAGGGCATGTTATAATCTAGAACGCTTTAGAAGTGTTGGTGCTAAACTAGTGTAAAATGTGTTCTGGTTTGTGTTCTCGAAATTGTTCAAATGGACAAGACAATGTATTAATGGGTGGTTTGATAATGTTCCAAATGTGTGCCAGCAGCAAGTGTTCAGTTAAGTAGGGGCATGCTAAGAACACTTAGAACACATCTAGCACACATCCAATATACACACTATCTACACACGCAAAACCTTTATGCGTACGTAAAACCTTCCTCTGGATAGAGAAAGAAATGAGAGAAAATCACAATCAAACATTGCGCAATCAGGTTTGTGGCTGTGCTTCTACGAAGTTTGCATTTTTGCATGTGAATGAACCAGTATACTTTATCTGTTGTTCGAACATTCATATTACAGCTGGCGCCTTGTTCGCGAATAAAGTATCGGAGAGATTCCAACTTCCAAAAAGCCTGGATAATTAAAAAAGGCATTATATTACAATAGACTTCCAGATAAAAATGCATTTCAGCTTTAATCAGCTTCTACTGCTGGTGGTAATGCTGTTGTTTTATTATTACCATGATATGCTAAATCTTTGAAATAGTAGCGTCGGACGTCAGAGTACTTGTAAAAGTGTTGTGGAATTATTTGTAACAAAGTTGTTGGTTTGTCAAAACTCACGTTCAACCCTACCTGCGCGAGCTAGGGGAGTTCCCGAACCAATATAATATAGCTGCGTATTACGAGAAAAATAGGCTGGAACCTCTGGGGATTATTAAAGTAATTAGAGAATATCTCTGAGGAGCTCCGAATAGCAATGGGATATTAAAGAAATTAGCAATGCGTGTGGACTCTGGACATCTTTAATCTTTAAAAACTGTAAATAAAAACAATTGAACAAATGCGTTCATAAGTTTTTCTTAAGTCGACAGGCAGTCGTGCCTCTTATCTTCATCATTATCTGGTGATCTGCTAGCAATCTCAAGGCTGCGTTTGTTAAGATATGCATAGCAGTATTTCCATTTGCAACACCCACATCTCAGATCACAGGTCGAGTCAAAGTTTGAGGTCAGAGGGGCGACTAGGTTTATGGGCAGCGAGCGAGTGAGTGAGTGAGAGAATGAACGAAGAGGGATGTGGTGGGAGAAAAAGGATGGAGGGGAACAGAGCAATGACTTGTGTTTATCTTCTACTGCTTCCTGAAAGAAAATTTTTAAAAAAACGATGTCTTATAGCAACGCTTCAAAGAGGATATGTAAGACGATGCAAGTTTAAAACCCGATAAGGAAGCTGATGGAACAGCAAAAGATCATAGATACAGTCGCTTTAGCTTGCAGGTAACATCTACAACGACTCGATCGATGGATCCTGAGTACACTGAAAACAGAATAAGCTTTCAGCGTTACTCAACAAATCTGAGTTTTGTGTTTTCCTTCCTTTCTCGTACGATGTCTAAAAACAAAGCAGTCGTTTTCCCTGGCAGATGACTAACCATTTCGCCACCGAGTGCATTTAAATCCTTGCACGATCATATCAGCGTCCGTACCTCCTAGACACACATAAAAGCGCGCGTGATATTCCCCGATTGCGGAGGTCTCGCAAAAGATGGCTGACAGCGATAGGAAAGTGCAAGATCAGTGTGACACCAACAGACAACATGTTATTGGCCCTTCAGAAGGGCCGCTGTCTTAGGTAACACACCGACAATGCTTTCTTTATGGGGTTTTTGTTTATTTTGTTTCGTTTTATTAATTTTGTTTTGTTTTGGCTCAGTTTAATTTTGGTTTGGTTCAGTTTGAATTTGGTTTGGTTTGGATTAGTCTGGTTTGGTTTGCTTTTTTCCCTTTTTTGTTTTGGTTTACTTGTTAATATCTAAACTTTTTTTTAAAAAAACCAAGCAGCACTATTGAACCCCCTTAAAGGTCTATCATAATAATGTCCTATCTGCACGTCTTTCTATTTCACCAGCGAAGAACGGGTTTGCCAGTTTTCTTCTCGTTAATTAGATGATCTCTAATGGTTTAAATATTCCCAGGACGGGTGACAAGTATTAAAATCGACCTCAGTTCTTCAACGATTTTCTGTCTTCAAACACTGCGCCTACAAAAGACCGGGACAAAATTAATGTTTCTTTCCTAATTAACCATCGAGATTTGACACGGTGCACAAGTTTAAACACCTCCTTGGCCAGTTTGCGTGTGTGGGTGTGTCAAAGAGGTATGCGCGTGGGTGGGAAGCGCCGTGCTAATACCTGGTTCCGAAGAGGGATTTCTCGAAACAGCGTCAGGTCTTATTCAGCACGTGATGCACGCGCGGATTGAACACAGGTCTAGTTATGGGACGTTGTGTGTCGAGTTTCAAACTTTGACGTACCTAGCACCTTTTACTGGTAATTTGTTTGCACTGGTCAAACTATTCTTTCTTTCTTTCTTTCTTTCTTTCTTTCTTTCTTTCTTTCTTTCTTTCTTTCTTTCTTTCTTTCTTTCTTTCTTTCTTTCTTTCTTTCTTCCTTCCTTCCTTCTTACAATAGCTGCTATTAACTTCAGTTGTACGCAATCGCACATAAGACTATTGTGCTGTTTCGCAGAATAAACGGGTGTAATTATCACAAATATTTTTGAGTTGAGCATCTCTTTCTTTTCCTCTCTCCCTCATGCACTCTCTTCCCCTCGCACACTCTCGCTCGCAAAGAGTACTGTTGCTGAACTATGACCAGGTTACGAACAGCGCATGATGGAAAGGGCGAGCTCTCCACACAGGTGAGGCGTGAATGCTCAGTAAACACTTCCGCCATTGGCTCCCGAGCCTCTATTCTCTCTAATCAACCACCATCCGGTGGCAAGAGATTCTGGTCCCACGACGCAAAATTCTGTCATTCTTCTTTTTGTTGTCAGCTGAAAAGGGTTTCGCGTTTGCTTCGATTTTGTTTTCGATAAAGCTAAACACTTTGAGGTTTTTCTGAGTGCTTCGAGAACAGCAGGCTGGGATGAACAATGCTAGATGCTCTGAGGTTGTAGAGTGTTTTGATCGAGTTAGAAATGTGGGGGCAACGGGATGCAAGGTAAAATAATGGAGACAAAAATGGCTATGAGATTCGAACAGATACACGAGTGAAATAGCTCTTTAAAACAGCCCTTCACAGTACTTTAAGGTTTGCTCAATATGTCAACATCACGTAAATTAAACACCCTTTGCTATAAAATTCACAGGTTTCCTGCTTGTGCAGAAAAAAAAATCAGTGATTTTTTTTTAATTCGCAGAGAAAGGCACAGGTTGGCAAGAGAGAGAGAGAGAAAGAGAGAGAGTGAAAGAGAGAGAGTGAAAGAGAGAGAAAGTGAAAGAGAGAGAAAGAGAGAGTGAAAAAGAGAGAGAGAGAAAGAGAGAGTGAAAGAGAGAGAGAGAAAGAGAGAGAGAGTGAAAGAGAGAGAGAGTGAAAGAGTGAAAGAGAGAAAGAAAAAGAGAGGGAGGGGAGGGAGACATAAAAAAGAGCGAGAAAAGACAGAATGAAGGAGTAGGGTGAGCGAGACTGGGAAAAGCTTATAGACTTAGAAAAGAATACAGACAGAGCGACAAAAGCAGGAACCACACACATGTACGCATATAATAACTCATACAAAGACTCATGCGTACACAAACACGCTAAAACAAAACACACACACATCTACACACTCGCACTCGCGAGCGCACAGAAAAAAGAAAGAGAGAGAACTTTATTGTACTCCGAAAACTTTAATGTCTTCTGTTTTGACTTTCTATAGGCTGCAGCCTTTGAATGAAGGTGAAGCGAACATAATAGATAAATACATTCAACATAACAAGTACAACAATATATACAACAAGAGAATGATCTGAATGCGTTTTGGATTTTTATGACATGACAAATGTAAGCTTCTAGCCAGCACGTGGTTATTTATTAATAATTGAAATAAAAGGGAGAGCAAAACAAAAAGTTTTGTATGAAGTGTTTTCAGTGTTGTTTTTAAGTTACCTCGTTCTACAGAAGGCAAAACCTGGGGGTTATTTTCCCCTTGTGTACGTATCGATGGTGGTTGTTTGTGTGTGAAAAAATAAACAAAATATGAAACCAAAGATGTAGGAAACAACCGACAAAAATAAAAACCACAGTGTGCAAAAAAAAAAAGAAAAAAAAGAAACTAGTTTATAAAATAAAATGAAAACCACGGTTTGTAAAAAAATATCTAGAAAACCACAGTCTCTATACCACAGTTTGGAAATACGCGAATCCAAAACCAATATCACAAGAGCCTATTCCGGCTCAAAGCATTATTCCGGACCTGTATGTCCCGGTCACCTGGTGAACAATTGCAACAACAAACAAAAAGCGGGACTCGGAACCGCAGGTAGCAGAAACAGCTGACATTTCTCTCGCTGGCTTGCAGCGTACTCAAAACAGAGATTCGCTGTTTCCGCGGCTTCGACCTGCCCACCGCAATACCCTTTAGGTGCCGCCTCCCCAGCACTTTTGACAACCGCAACCCTCCGACGTCTGTTCGAGCCTTTGTCCTCCCCCACGCCCAGTAACTCCCTCGCGCGGTGCTGTCCTCGTCGCCAGCGAGTGCTCTCCCATGGCAAGGATGCAGGTGCGTCGGGACTTAGCATCACAACGAAGCAATTCCTTGGGAGACCAAGCTCGAAGAGTAGAGAACTTGTGTGAACGGGGTGTTCACATTTGTAGTCGACCCCTCACGTTATATTAATAACGAATTAACTACAAATGTTAACACCCGTTCACGCATTTGTAGCTGACCCCTCACGTTATATAATAACGCAGAAGCAGAACAGAAGAAGAAGAAGAAGAAGAAGAAGAAGAAGATGATGATGATGATGATGATGATGATGATGATGATGATGATGACGACGACGAAGAAGAAGACTTGATGACGATATGACGAGGATATCACAAAGCTTATGTTTGTGTCTTGTCTTCTACATAAACCAGTTGCTTTAATTACCTCTTATATTCCTCGGCAGAAAGTCTCTTTCCTCCAAGCAGAAAGTAGTGCTGGATGCGTGGAGTAATGTGTAGAAGAACACAGTAGGGTGTGGTAGGGAGTGGAAGATGGAGAGGGAATGTAGACATGGCGATAAGGGGAACGAAAAAGCTCGAGATGACAATGGCAGCGGTAAAGTCCGTAAGATGAACCATAACTTGTTACAAGGTTACGAGATGGTTTCAACGAACTGGCGCAGAACATGGTTTATTTCTCGTAGGTATGTACAGCACCTAACCCGTACCTCCTTCCAGTCCCTCCGCCCAACTCTTTAGTTGGCACGAGACTTTGCCCGCCTCTCCAGAACAAGTGGGTAAAGCAAAGGTCCAGGTTGCGGCTGGAGGCTATTAAAATTTCATCAGCAGCCGAGAACTTGGCTGCACTGAACTACAGTTTACCTAGCGGCCGTATCGATGGTCGACACAGCCAGCGGCTTGTAGCAGGAAAGAGAACTGCTGTCAAAGGCGCACCTGTCAAACCTGACCTGTCTTCCCACTGCAGGATCGAACGGTGGCACAATCTTTTGTTTGTTCCGCTCGCTACCTTGGCCGATTCAGCGCCACCGGCAGAGCAGAAGAACTGATTGACAGGCGATTGATTCAGCCTGACAAAAATCGACACAGAAGAAGGACTGTCGAGTCTTTTCTTTTAACTCTCTGACAATCGCTATTGCCGACCTTATTTCTGAAATATAGATACATCTAAAACGCTGTCAGAATGTGTTGTGCCTGTTTTAAGAGCCTTGTTGGAAAAGGTGGAAGCCAAGGGGAGAGAATCAATGTGGCACTGCACGGCTTGCATGCCAAAAGAAGATGCCAAAAAGTAGATGGCTGTCCACATGTTAATCAGGGTCTATGAATACGTTTGAGTTGGGCGAGACAGGTGGTGTAGCAGTTTTGGAAGGACTAAAAGATGGCGTTCTTTCTTCAATTATTTGTTGCGGAAATGTACGAATCCGTATCGCAAATGCCTGGTCCGTTTCATAGGATTATATCTAACTGTGGTGTCACCGTCAAAGTCTGACTGTTCAATTTTATTTTGCTCCATCGTTTCTCCGAGCTGTGGAAAGTGCCGACACCCCATGCCCCTACTATCTCACTTTTGGTTTCAGAATTGGTGTACTCGTTATTGTAGTAGCAGTATAATTGTTGTTCTTGCTGTTCTGTTTCGAAGATGATTTGTTGGATTCTGTTATTGAGTTTTGTCCTTTCAGGTACAGCTGATATAAACAATGAACAAGTCTGTTATCATGAATCACTGCGCAAAAATAGGCGTTTTCCCAATGAGGAAACGTGCACGCAGAAGCACACGGAAATTTACCCCGAGTAGGTGCATGAAGCACAGAATGAAACGGGTTAGGGCAGAGAATTTGTCAAAGATATTTTAAAAGGAAGAGAGGGAAGGTAGCTGACGGATGAACAGAGGCGGCCGGCTGTTCCAGGTCAGTGGGCCGAAGACGCTTGATAATTTGAGAACTAACTTTTTTTAAAGTCTGGAAACTTTTTTGTGTGTGAAGAATTGAAAATTTGCAGCAGAAGAAACTCGAAGATAAACAGGACAGTCGTATAAGCTCCCGTTTAAAGATTTTTATTAACGTTGGCACACCGTATGCGGGTAAGAGTAAGAACAAATGCCCTGTCACTATTGTAAGAAAAAAAAATAAAGATAAAGGTAAAGGTTGTTCCGTGACCTTTTTAGGGGAGGGAGGGTGCATAGACACCCACTTCTCTGTGGCCCAGCATTGTGAAGGGGATGCCCATCTCCTCTAACTCGCTGCCTTTCCTTCCCTGACCCATGGGTCAGGTACCCGTTCACAGCTGGGTACACTGGGGGAACTGTGCGGCGCACGGGTATCGAACCCACGGCTTTGGGTTCGGAGTCAAGTGGTCCAACAGCACAGATGTCGTCTTCCCCAAGGAGGGGAGGTAAGGCAGTTGTTAGCGCTTCCACCTAGCAGCGATTTCGTCCTACTGCGGATGGGATCCTATTACTAAGCTATTCACTGAAAAAAAAACCCACCAGAATGATAGCTGCACTAAGATGGCCAGATAGTCTCTGCACAATTTTCCACTCCAGGAAATAATCCTTGAGTACTTCTACCTTCGAGGCAGCAACATCCACACGGCAGTCCGCACCACCACCAGCAGAGCTAGTCGGGTCCCTAGTTTTTCCAAGGGAAAAAGAACCCTCACAAAGATGAGGATATGCAGACTCAGAACAGCATTGACAGCATATTCTGTCCATAGTAATGCTTAGTTAGAAAATTTCTTTTATCAATCCACTGGTTTTAGGTCTAATTATAAAAGCTTATTTATTGATAGTAGAACTGCGTTATCCTGTGGCAGGAAAACCAAAACACGCTCATACACAAGAGAGCCTACTCTCAACCTTTTCCGATATCACTCACTCACACATATGAGCTTGCGCGCGCACACACACACACGGGCACAGAGAGAGGATATCGCGAGAAGTCGTTAGCCTCAGTCAGGCAAACAGGATCGGGAAACCAAACTAGGGCTCAAGGGACGCAACCCACGAACGCAGCTCTATTGGGACCTGCGCAGTTACATCCCTGGAAGCGTCCTTGTTCGTTATGTTCCTCACGCTGCTGTACTGTCTGTTGATAAGGAGAACCTTGAAACGGCTGGTGTGTTCGCAAATTTTGCTGCTACAATAACTGCATTAAAGAATACATGTGACAAAGGTATTTTCAAAATGTTTCCGGGGGAACAAATGAACAAATGCAGGCATATTGCTTTCACTCTGCATGAAACAAAGAGCAAATTTGTTTCTTTGTCTGTTTGATTCTTTCTTTGTTTCTTTAATTGTGCTGAGTGTTTCTTCGTTTGATTGAATGTTTGTTTGATTGTTTCTTTGTTAGTTTTTTTGTCTTGTTCTTCCTTAAAATTTTTAAACGTCCCTTTGTTTCTTTTTTGATTCATTGCATGTGTGTGTCTGTTTCTGACCTTTTTTCTGTCTTTTTTGTTTATTTTGTTCTTTTTTGTTTATTTCTTTGTTTTCTTTCTTCTTTCTTTTCTTCCTTCTTTCTTTCTCATTTGTCAAATGCTCATATCATCTCTTAGATTGCTTGTCTACTTTATGTGAAGCGTGCGCGTGATTACACAGTGCTAGTACTGTGTACGCTTGTACGGTACTGTTCTGATTTACTCCGTTGTCAATGGCAGGATTGATGAGAGAAAGAAAACCTGCGTGTCTGAAACAGATTTAGATAGCTATTCCTTTTTCTCACGTAGGCTCACACGTGTACGCAAGCAAGCACGCGAACACACACATGCACCCAAGTATGTATGGATGCAACGGTTCGCGCACGCACGCATGTATTCATTAATTTAGAGCATAATGCACTGATGCACACACAAGCACACATACGCGCTTGCACACACATAGATCTGACTAATGCACTCACACTCGTGTTGCTCTTTCCACTAATTCCATTAATGCAGACGAACCACTGCACCCGCATTTTCTCTCGTGCTTTGGCGAAAACTTCAAAGAAAAGAGCTGCTAATCATACTAGGGGAAAAAAATTCCAAATCTGCCCTTTACGCATGCGCACTGGGGGCTACTACTTTCATCATCGTTGGTGTAAGCGACCCGTGACGGGTGAAGAGGAAAGCATTTCCGTGTCAAAGGAAACGAACATATTTTTTAAAGTCTTTTATCTGGAGCAGACCAAGATCTCTGAATTTTGAAGGGATGGAAGTTGAGGTGTGGGTGTGGGGGGAATAGATAGGGGGAAGTTCTGCCTCAGCATATTCATCACCACAGCTGTATTAGAACCCCTGATATACAGCCCAGACATTTGCGATGTGAACATATCTTTTCTTATTGACCTTTGATTTTTTAATGAAATGGTATGGGGGGAGGGGGGCAGAGAATTTGTGTCCTTTTGCTGATATGTTTGTTTGGGTTTCTGTTTCTTTCTTTCATTCAATGATTTTTTTCTTTATTTCGTTCGTTCTTTCATCCTTCTTTTCTTCCTTAATTGATTGATTCACTCATTTTTTCTTTCTTCTTCTATTAGTTTTCCTTCTTTTTTTCTTTCTTTCTTTTTTCTTTTTTTTTTCTCTTTCTGTGCCTACCTCTATCAGTCTGTGCTCTTCTATATTTCTGTCAAGACCAAAGGAAATATTTCGATATGCCATATCTTCTGGAAATACGAGGAGTCAGCGGTAACCCTGTATTTGCAGCCAGTGCAATGTTCTTCATGTGTGTCACGACATCTAGTGCAAGTATATTTCATCACTCATTTAGCCATGCAGCCAGCCAGTCATCCATCCGTCATCCACCCATTCCAACTATATATATATATATTTTTAACGTTCTTACCGTCGTTTTTTAAACGGGAAAAATTTAACAATCTTTGTTGGAGTGGGGGCTAGTGGAAGGAGGAGGCAGTCCTTTTGGCCGTTTTTCCCAGTGGGGGGGGGAAGCGATCAAAGACCTTCATCAAACGACGCCAACCACAGGCTGACCTCTTGTAAAGGTTTCTGTCTTGAGCTGTCCTTCTCTGACGTGAAGCCAGGCGTGACGAAGAGGTGCTGGTGTGCCGAGCCGGGGTTTTAGCGATGATTGAGAACCAAAAGGCAAGCTGTATTTTTTTCATTACCTGGGTGATTCCTCGCGCCTGGTTGATGACGTCAAAGGCACGAAGCCTCAAAAGCTCATCGCCACCAGCAGCGTCGTAAACATGCCATGGACGGTTAGTCAGAGACCCGGAAATGACTTCAGCCACTGGCCCACGAGCGGCGCCACAGCACACGAGAAACACTTTGGTCTGATTGGACGTCGATAAATACTTTGCTGTGATTGGACATCTGTGACAAATGCCCAGAAGAAGGTCTGTGGATGCTGCACATTTCCTGATCTTACTTTCTGCTGACACGAGAAAGGTGGATGGTGAAAAATCTCCCTCGTTCTCGATTAGCATATACGAGGAAATAGAATTTTCCAAAAATTGGCTACTAATTACGACTAAAAAAGAGAAAGTTAGGATGTCGTGAATTTATATACTGTCTTCGGGGTAGGTGCAACTTTGTGTAGGTCAGTTCTACATTAGAAAAACAAATTAAAAATGCTGAGAACAGACTCCGTTTTAATCTTCTATTTTAAATGATAAACAAAACATCGAATAACTTCCAGCAAGAGGAACTAATCGAGCATGATACATTACCAATCCACTTGAAAGGTCTAAGAACAATCTGAGTTTCGCGAGCTAAAATGGATATAAAACCACTACACTCCACGTCCACGTCCACTAAAGGGTAGAGTATTGCATTTGTGTTTTGTTATAAAGACAACGAAATTGTTATAAATGTATTGCGAGACTGACATACAAGGGGCGGTGTGGCGCAAACAAATGTCACAAGTTAATGCTGAAAATAAACTCGAATCCCATGGTATGTATGTACGCATTCAGCAAGTCCAGTTTTATATCATTCAGACTGTGAGTTGCATGGACCTGCGTCTAGAGTTTATCGGTCCTTCGGATGTCCGTCTGTATGTTGGTCCATCTGTCTGTACGTCTGCATGTCCATATCTACATGCCCGTCCATCTATCCGTCTATGTGACTATCTGTATGTCCGTCCATCTGTCTGTCCCAGCTACGGAAGGCACATACATAGCGTAAATTCTTTGACGTTTCTTGCTGATGCTGACGGAAGACAGGGGTAGTTCCACATCTGTTCTGACCCCTCCCTAACCTCGGTCAGCCCAGCTCCCCGTCTCTCCCCGTCTGCTTGAATTACGCGACCACGTGACCAAGACGAGAGTCAGCGAGCATCAGGAGCGCGTAAATCCTGTCTTATTCCGGTGCACATTCGGTCAGCACAGCAGATCGCCGCACTAATCAAGTTCTGGCGGAGTCGCAAGGGATTCGTCGTCCGCCTTCTCTCCCTTTGTCGTTTAGTTACCTCCCTGTGCAAGCACGGAGCCATTAATCTGACAATTGATTGCACTGTCACTGGAGGCCCTCACTGGGTCTGCGAGAGGTGCCTTCCTTGCTGCGACGCACGGCTTTCTGTGCAAGCACGGACCTATGGTACAAGTTAGATGATATACGCACACACTCATCTGTTGGTCTTCCTGGCGCGCAAGTCGACTACAGAGTGAAGAAGGAATACAAAAGCTGATCAACAGCTTTACATCTACACGATACGAGAGTCTGCATGCATGCACCCGCGTGTGCACATGAGCGTGCGTGTGTACGTGTGCGGCTGTGCGTACCAGAAAGAAAGAAAGAAAGAAAGAAAGAAAGAAAGATGATCGAGCGATCGAGGATGTGGGGTTGAGAGAGAGAGAAGGAGAGGGAGAGAGGGATAGACAGAAAGAGAAAATAAAGTGAAGGCAAGATGTAGAAAGTAGATGAAAGAGCAGAAGCGAATAAGCGGATCGGAAGGGATGGAAATAGAAAAGTGGAACTGAAGAAGGGAATGGAGAGAAAGAAATAGAGTAGGATCGAGGAAAGGATTGGCTTTGACATAAAGGTTTGAGATGCTTGAACCTCATTTTCAAACCATTCCCAGCTACGACATTTAAGAAATGTCTACTGCACTTTTATCCTATATATATATATATATAACTCTGTCACACACTGCTGTGTCATTGAATTATGAAATATGTTGTACTTTGGTTCATTATCCAATGCCTGCCTTCCTGCCTGCCTG
>SMGT01000006.1:0-12651 GCA_004794575.1 Lanistes nyassanus | reverse complement strand
ACGTGAGCGGCTAGATGGCGGCTTGAACAAGGGGATAATAGACCTTAATTAGGCCTGAGAGTCGAGGATGGTTCACACCTGGAATCTATGGTGCAATCTCCTTGACCCACCAGACCCAACACGTGACAGTCCATGTAGAGTTTCCTCCATTGAACAATATACCTAACAACTGGTTGACCCAGAGTCGTTATATAATATTAAGCGAAGACTTCATTGTACATAAAATGAATAAACTCTGGGCAATAAAATGGGTTCTCAATATGTCAGTTATCTGGCAACAGTCTAGGAAATGTATCACTTTCCAAATGAACCCCACCCCCAAAAAAGTTCTGGGCCCGACTTGCAGCAAGTTTTCTTTCTTTTATTAGAGTGCAACCGTGAACAAAAACTGTTTGCAGACACACAGTAGAGTATCAGTCATTTACTAATAAAGTAATATCCTTATTGTCTCTCCCTCTCATCGCTAAGTGATTTAGGACAAATTATTTAAACCTTTTCCCTATCATCCACCACCCCAAGACTCTCCTGCTCCTAATTAGACTTAATGTAAACTTGTCATCATCATCATCATCATCATCATCATCATCATCATCATCATCATCATCATCATCATCATCATCATCATCATCATCATCTAGTATTTATAAAGCGAGTATCCTTGATCTAGGTGCTAATTGAGAAAGTACAAACACATACGCAACCGCATACGCCCACAGATGCGCACATGCATTATCCAAAATAAAAGGCAAGCGGATACCTTTTGAGGATGGATTTCAAGGATCAAAAAACTCTACTCCACTCACAGATGGGCGTGTGGAATGCCGAGGTATCTGCGTGAGTGCTTCCGGAGCTCTTCAGGAGATGAAAAGTCACATCGTAAATATCGAGAACGACAGACAAGAACAAAATTCTTTTTATGAAATGGTCGTCTGCAGTTGTCTTCCATTCCTTGCTTACTCGCAAAAAAAGAAAAAAAAAAGAATTCAAAGAATCAGGAACGGAAACAGGTTTTCTTAAAGCGCTCCAACACCACACTCAGCTCTAAGCCGATGAGTCGGTTGCAGTTACACCAGACAATTGACTGGTTGTAATTCTGTTTGTAGCAATCGCTGTTTTTCTGGTCGTGCGTCTGTGGTTCTTGTTTTGATTTCTGCTTTCTGTAATGAATTTGCAGTCCTATCTGTATCTTCGCTTCTCTCCATTTCTTCTGTTGCTCTCTCTTCCCTGTAGTCCTCCATCATTCTCTCTCTCTCTCTCTCTCTGTGAGCGAGAATGCGCGCGTGCGTACGAGTGTGTGTTTGCGTTTGGTGTGTGGGTCCTGTCTTCTCCACTCTTATGTATTCCTCTAATTATACATTTTTCTAACCCCACCCCGCACCCTAATCCACGACCCCCCTCCCCCCATAAATATCTCACCACTAGCACGTTACCTCCGTCCAACATTATAGAAGATTTCTGTTATAAGAGCCTCAGTGAGTGGCAACATTGCCCTTTCAACTTTTTACCCCTCAAAATTGAACATGACTGGCAGGAATACGATTAAAGTCCCTGACCGATTGCTGTTAATCGGAGCAGAACCAGGTCAGGATCTTAAAAGACTGACCGACTGGCTTCAAAAATGCCAGACTGTTTCAAGGTTGAATCTGTCAAATGACTGACAAACAGAAATTATAGTGAAATCTTAGATTTAAGATTGATGGAAGGAGGTATCTTTATGACTTACTTTTCCTTCTGTCCGCCTTCGGCTGCAGAGTTCTTCCTCATCTGTCTGTCTGTCTGTCCGTCCGTACGTCTACCTGTCACTCTGTTTGCCTGTCTGTCCAACTGCCCGTCCATCTGTCGCTCTATCTGTCCGTCTGTCTGTCCCTTTTTATACTTTAATTTCCCTTCCATTTCTTGTCCCTATCCTTCTCTGTCTGTCTGTCCTTCCGTCCATCTGCCTGCCTGCCGGTTCGTCTGTCTCTCTCTCACACACTAACTCGTTGTTTAGTCTCTCCCTCGCTCTTTGTTTCAGCCCGTTCTATTTTTCCTCCTCCATACTCCCTACCTTTGCTCTTCCTCTTTCTCTCGCTGGTTCTACCACACTCTTCCCTTTTTATCCCCCCTCTCTCTCCTTTCTCTTCTTTCCGTCTCTCTCTCTCTCTCTCACTCCCCCACCCATCTCCCCATCTCGTTCTCTCCATTTGCTTTCTCTCTGTGTCTCTCCCTTTCACCCTCCTGTCTTGTTCTACTTTCTCTTTTGTTCTTCCACCATTCCATCTCTCACCGCGGACATTTTGCGTCATAAATCAGTTTGGTCCCCAAGTGAGTTTTGGTTTCCGCCATTCCAGTCTTCACTACCAGGAGGCGCCAGTTGTAGGTCTGTATCTGGTCTTCAAGCAGTCTAAGATTAGAAGTATTTCACAAGACTTCCACATGCTGGGTACGAACGAGAGGAGGGATGGGTGTGAGAAGGAAAGAGTAAAAGGATGTCGGGAACAGGACAGACTACAAGTCAACTACAGCCGGCAATATTCTGTGACAACGAAACTGAAAATTAAAATTACAATCCAGCTCGAGAATACCTGGACCTTACTACAGACGCCATCCGCCCGTATTGATCAGGAACACTGTTTCGTCGCATCCTGCTGCCAATGAGCCACCTGACATTTATGTGCGCCCTTTAAATAGAAAAAGGGAAATATCTGCTTGACATTCGTGTTTTGAACTTTTTTTCCCATCTGTCGGGTAGATGCTATGACAAGACCAATTACTGCAACGCGAAATACTGCCTTCTCCTACGGAACGAGGCTGAAAGTCTTTCTTAGAGTCATGGTAAAACAGTTTCCAAACTGAATCCCAGAAAGTACCAAGAGAGATAACTGCCTCAAATCAAAGAAAGCACTTGAGGATACCCCGCAAGGATGAGGGTACGCGAGAAAGGTTTTATTGTTCAAACGAATAGCACGGGTGATAATGGTTACCTGGAGTTCAGAATTTCTTATCCCTCTTTCTGTTGCTAAAGCAACGACAGTAAAGCCTGCTTAACACGCTTAAATAAATCAAATAGAACCAATCTCCGTGCCGCAATATGTGTTTACGCAAAGACGAAATGCGCGTGTTTCTCAAGTAAATGTCGGTTTGGGGCATTGCTCCGAGATATAAGGTTGTTCCGTCTTTGCGTAAACGCATATTATCGCGCAATACGTGGCAAACAACTAACCCAACCGTCTGCAGCAAAAGATTTTTACATCCTCCCCAAGATTAATGGGGACTGCAACGAGACTCTACGTCTGGTCTAGACAAATCACTCTCGGTAGACTACATTAAACTTACTGCTGGTTTTAGAAAAGGAAAACAGATTCACCCACAGATTAGATGATGCTTTTTCAGTTCAGTGCTTTATGTCTTAAAATAAATTGATGTTTATAAAGTTATGGCTCTTCGTCGGTAATAACTTCGCTGAAGAAATACTGAGGCACCGCGCTGCAGAACACAGCAGACGACAGGGTGTCAGCAGCAAGGCGGGTTCTGTGCGCAGCGGAGGTCCATCCTGCAGAAAAGCAATATTGTTAAAGAACAGATTGAGACAATTGAGCCCTGTAGGCTACAGACTAGACACTCGTGAAGGCTCAGCGGTCAGATATCTGGGACTAAAAAAAATCGCCTCGAACTCCTTGCCCCTCGTATTTTCCTCTTTATTTATGTTTTCTTTCGTCTACTCTTCTCATCCTCCTCGAATCATGTTAAGCACGGTCTTCTAACACGGTACAGCATTCCTTGGACAAAGGCGTGAATGAATGGAGCTGGCTAGAGGTGGCTACCGGTACGCAGAACGGTATTTTAATGCCCCACCGGCATTTTATACCGGTATATACTGGTATACAGTCCTACATCCAAGTATGGTTTCTTAGAAGCAAAAACTTCGTCGACTGTGGCTACTTAATTAACGCTGGGCGCGTGTGTTTGTGTGTGTCCTTGTGCATGTGTGCGTGCAAATAAAAAATTCCAAAAGGTCTAGGTCGGACGTGTTGAGCTAATTGTCGTTAATTTGATGCTTAAAAATGGGTTAGTTGTAGTCACTGTTTTATGGTTTTAAAACAGTACCGGTATACCGGTATACCGGTGCGGGTCTTCGTATATACCGGTACGGATCTTCGTATATACCGATACTGTTGTTGAATGGAAATGAGCCAATGTGCCCAGAAGCATTTGCCGGATTGCCTGCCACTTAACAGCTGGTAAGGAACAGCTGGGAGTGGGTGTTTGCCCGCAGGCGACGGCACCGCCCATCCCACAGGTTCTCGATCGGGTTAAGGTCCGGTGAACTTCCTGGCCTGTCCATGCCAGTCGCTTGCTGTTGCTGCTGCAGATAAGTGGCGACGAACCCCTGTCTGTTCTGGTATGGTCATCCTGGAGAATGACGCCTGATCCCATTGCCTTCAGCGCTGGCAGTAATAGGGGCTGCAAAATGTCATCCCTGTAGAGCAATCCAGTGAGATTGCCTTGCACTGGGTGCAGAGGTGTTATGCAGGCCATTCCCATTCCTCCCCAAACCATGATGGACCAACCACCAAACAGTTCACGCTCCCTCACAGTGGCATCGTGATAACGCTCGCTCTGTCGTCTCCATACGCGGATTCTGCCATGATAAACGATCTGGCAAAGCGAGACTCATCGGTAAAGAAAACTCTGCCCCACTGGTGACGCGTCCAAGCCAGATGACGCTGGGCCTAGAATAGGCAAGCAGCGCGATCACCCAGCACTCCGGGACACCTTGATCACAGGGTAGCCTTACACAGTCTGTTCCCAATCGTCTGGTCGTTGACGGTGACATTGCTGGGTACTCGCAGCTGCCCTCTGAGTGTGTTGGCGGTTGCTGTTCTGTCCCGTAAAGCCGACAGAACGACAAACCTGCCATCCTGTCTGGACATCGATCGTGGGCGTTCCGGTCTTCTGCCCTCGCTGACATTTCTTGTCTGGCTGATGCGGCCTAGCAATGTCATAACGACTGAATGGGATACTCCCAGTTGGCGAATATAATTTCCCGGCACCAGATGTCTTTGTACCTTTACGTTGCCGCGATCAGAATCTCTGAATCGTCGTCTTGGAGCCATTATTACAAACTGTCTTTCGACCCGTCCATAAATACCCATCAGTCCCTCAATAGCGTCTAACTTGTGTACACATTAAAAACGGTTTGCACGTCCATTGTGTTTTGGTTTTTTTTCACCCATTGAGTTTCTTTTGTCGTCTGCACATGTTTCACTATTCACACGTTTTCTGGCATCTTGGGTTCACATTTATTCTTGTGTGGTATGCACGATAGCGCCAGCACCAATTTCCACGAGCACTGATGTTCACTGTTGCAGCATGAAACAAGATGGATCCAAGATGGATGCAAATGTACGGAGTCGGATGTAGCGTTCTTGTAAATTACACACGTCCGTGACCTGGTTGCCATAGTTCAGCTGGTCTTTCAATTCTAACAGTTTATTTATATATATATTGGCTTGTGTTGTAACTCACAGGAATACCATTTGCCTTTCCGGAATTACCCCACAGCCCCACTCCTTCAACCTCGCAACATTTTTCTACATTCGGGTAAGAGATGGGAAGGGGAGCGTGCAGGGGATTTTAAGCGATAAGTTTGATGGCACCTGAAAACTAGGAGTGCTGTGATTTATGAGGTGCTGCAAACTCGAGCGAAAGGTTTAATGGTAGAGGATTTTTAGCAAGCGTAATAACGATAAACTCTGAGACAAGATGTATTATTTCCTTTGCTAGACTAGCTTTTTATAGCTGGAAATACGCAATGGAAGTTTGTTCTGGAAGAGTGGAGGCAGACGCATAAATGAGGGGAGAGAACTACTTTTTTTGCAGAATGTCATGATCTTTGAAACTTACAGAACTAGATATCAGAGAAGAAACATATTCACATTCAGTGAGCTCGGGTCATTGAAGGTTTAATTGCTTGTTGAAATTAAGTGCTAACAGTACCTACAAAAGGAGATTCTGCGCTGTTCTATATAAATGATTAATTAATGTTTACATCCCGAATTACTGAATTACTGCTGGGCTTCCTAATTACAGACGTCAGTGAATGACGCACACGGAAGAGTTTACAACAGAGAGAGAGAGAGAGACTGTGGTTTAGATAGCCACAAAGTCTAATAGTATTTCCTGAACAGCTTTTCAAGAATGCAACGTACTCATTTCAGAAGATCGCTGCAATCTTTGTTTTTTTCCCCATAAAATGTATTTACTCTATTAATCTTTTTTAGTACAGCTTAAAAATTAAATGCTGACTCCCTGTGTGAACAGAATAGAAGCTAGTTCCTTAAATGCGTGTATATGTGGAGGTGGGGATTTTTTTTTTGGCGGGGTGGGGTGGAAGGCGATTGGGAGGTGACGAAATATAAGGACGGGTGAGAGCGCGAGATAAAACTGAAAGAAAAAAGAACAGGTAAAAAAATAAACAGGCGTTGGAAGCAAACTTTAAAAAGAAAAAAGGAATAAAGACCCTAATAAAAAATTAATGAAAAATGTAAGAAAATGTTAGGGATCAAAGCAAGAAAATTAGCTGACAGAAACTAAAAACAAAGGAGAAAGAGAGGGAGATTCATTCTCTCAAAAGAAAACGCGTGTATAGCTGATAGAGAAAACAAGGTTATTCGATCCGGGTTCCGAAAGAAAAATAGCTACCTCATTCAGAAAACACTGAAATTGAACAAAAATTTAGCTATAGAAGAAAGAAAACAATTGGAGGGCCAAGAGAAATGCTTAGCATGGCCTTCCCCTCCCATTCTCGTTCCCCCCTAACCCCTCCCTGTGCCCAGGATTAGCCGTACTGGCAAGAATGTAAGTCTTCTGAGGGATTTGATATTGGTCTTTTGCTGGTAAGAAGTTTTGTATGGCAGCGTATACCGTTTTTGCAGGGAAGGAAACTGTAGGCGCTGTAATGGAGAAGAACTTTTGTTAAGGGCAGAGTATGGATCGTTCGTTTGCACGAAGGGTCGCGTGTTATATACCTTCTTGCGTTTGAAAAAAGAAAATCAGGGTAAGATCATCAAGAAGTTCAGGCGAAGGAGGGTTGCCGGGGGCACACGAGCTTCGAAACCCGAATCTATGATTATCCCGCTGAAGACGATGCACTTGTATTATATACCGAGACAAGACGACATATAGACAACAAAAAGACTCTCGGGTCCTTTTGTGTCGCAGCGTTTTTACTTATCACCAGGTATGCAGCTCTACGTGACGGTTAAACCGAGGAGCTAGTTTGAAAAAAAACCTCTACATATAATACATAACTCGAAAATACATGATGTAAATCATGAGATATCGAGATAGCGCTTGCGATTTATGATACATCGGTATGCAATATCACATGTCAACAGGACAGGGAAGAGTAGTGCTTAAGCGACTGGGACGTTGTTGTGCACTACACCTTCCGGTGAACGAAAGCCTTACTTAACCACAGCACATGAAGGAAAATGAATTGGAGGGGTAATGGCGGGGATATTGCACTAGAACTATTTCCAGTGCCGGAATGACCTGCAGCTATCTCTCGATGTTGGCCGATAATAACTAAGGCATTTACATGCTTCTTCACCCCAATTCTGGACTGTAATGGTGCGGCCTGCCAGTGGTTAAGGACCCCTGGAGAAAAATTATCTTCGAGGCTCTCTCTGAACATTTGACTATTTCCTTGCGGTTTCTTTTCCCAAAGACTTGTGTGCCGGAATGCGCCTTGCTGAAGCTTTTGGAAGCTTAGAAAAATGAACCCTTTGTCTCCATCAGCGTCAAAAGGAGAGCTTGCAGTTTAACGCAGTTAGGGCTGTGGCGGAAAATGATTCTCTGGACGAAGCGAACATTAAACCACGGAGATACGTATAGACTCTTCATCGGAACCAACCAAAAATAAAAGTGGTGGGGGGTGGGGAGTGCAGGGAAAGGTAGAAAAGGGTTCGCTGCCTCAGACTTCCCCTCATATATCAAAGTAAACTAGTATAACACATAGCACCTTAGCGGTAGAGATAAAAAGACTGTAGGGATGCAGCGGCGGTAGGTCTGACCAGCGAAAACTCCACCACTCCAACTACTCAAGCCGTCATCAGTGCGCCAGGAGAGAGGCCAGCCAGCGGGACCACACATAGCCACCACCAGTCCAGGATACCAAACCCCAGACCCCTTCCCTTTCCACACACCTATCTCCCCTCCCCTTCAGTGCGAAATCAACGCGAGGTTGAAGCACTTTCCCCACAAAACAACAACAACAACAACAACAACAACAACAACAACAACACAACGACTTCCCCTCCTCTTGTGAGCAGTCGAAGTCGCGCTGTGCATCATGGCAACTCACGATTTTCCAAAGCAAAAAAGATGAAGCAGATGCACAAACACGCATCACTCATGCAAGTTCACAAGTGTGCGTGCTGCGGGCACGAGTGTCTGCATACGAGCAGTGCGTGTCCGGAAACTGCACAGCGGAAGAGCCTGCACACATCAAGCTAATGAGCATTGAGTATATCGGCGCGCGGTCAGTGGATGCTGGAAAACCGCGCAACCGTAATGCGTGCATATCAGGGTAGCGAGCACGTGTCTGCACGCTGGAGCCAGTGCACGCTCGGAAACTGCACGTGTGCATTTAGGTCTAACCATCGACCCGGCTTTATTGATGGCGAGGATTATCACGAATGGTTTTAGACCCTCAATTTTGTAGCCAATTTCACATATATGCTTCTTGTAGCTTCGGTGTTCTGAAGAAATTGAAGCCATCTTATCTTTCATTTACCTGGGCAGGTATTCCGTTCAATAGTTTTTCCACAATCTCCTCTATTGTCAACATACAAGAAGATATTACAAATAACTGAAAAACTGCACATTTTGATGTGCACCTGCTAGTACGTGCAAACGCACAAGTAAACACATACACAATGCAAATGTTTTACAAACATCATCCCCTTCCACCCACAAATACCTCGCTCTCTATTATCTGGATTTGACAGTAAAAAGGATGGTAACAATTGATGCCAGCATCATGTTACAATTCCGGGGCTTGCGTCTATACAGAATTCTTCTGCGAAATCATCATTGATAGCATTTGTTAGCAGAGACGAGTTATTGCGCGTGAATGCCATTATTTAACGAACGCTGACTGTAAAAATTCCTCCGTCCAGCCAGGGACTATGGCACGGTCCGTAAAATGTTGAATTTTGAGCAAACACTTCTCGAAATCACAAGTTTGCGCGAAAAAAGAAATTCAGCATTTCAGTGTGTAGAGTAGGATTTCAACAAGTTTTTCATCTTGGAGCAAACATCTTTTAAGGGAAATAGCGAGATTGTTTTATTTAAAAAAAAGAGGCGTGATATTGAGTGAAGATTGTATCCATAAAGTGGAACAGAACCACGATCCAGGGATCAGCGACCGCCTCAGTTAAGGACGAAAGTGATAAAAGGGACGGGTTTCCAGACTCAAAAATCGAGAGCCAGACTAGGTTGGGACGTCGGTTGCCCCATGTGACCGTAGAACTATTTAACGCCCCAACCTGGTTTCTTTCGTGCAAACCTCGCGTCTGCGTAAACCTCCCCTCCAAGCGACGAACGACCTTCGTGTGTCTATCCTATCAGAAGCACCCATTTAGAGAGGTCAGAGGTCCATGACACCTTCCTGTAACTTTAAAATGTATTTTCTCTAAACTCCAAACCACGCGAGCCCACCCGAAGTGTACCACAAGGGGGCCTGCGAACAAAACAACCTCCTTCATGAACGAAAACAGGAAACAAACCCGTAGGTGAACGAGGTGCGTTGCAGGTGAAGGATAATGGATTTTCGAGCACAGCATTAAAGGAAGCGAAATTTTACAAAACGACTTCTGTGATTTAGTAAGTGAAAATCTCTATTGCCTGCCACATTGTGCAAGGACGCTCTCTCGCAATATTTGCAGGAACTTCACGCCGCGGTGATTATAAGGTCTTCTGGGACAGAGAAAACCTGTAGTTTTATCACTCTTGTTTTCTTCAGCCGTGCTAAACCGAAAAAAATACTGGGTAGGGTGGTAATGTTGGTGGTGGTCTAGTCGTGTGGTAGTAAGTGAGCGGAGGGTGAAAGTCATGTGCTGTGATTCCACACAAGCGTCTCAAGACGACAAGATGGCGGTCGGAGGTTTCACTGACAGCGACAGTCTTTATCATCCTCACCTCTGCTGTCCATCATCATCATCATCATCGTCGTCGTCGTCGTCATCATCGTCGTCATCATCATCATCATCGTCGTCGTCGTCGTCGTCAACAACAACAACAACAACAACAACGTCATCATCTTCATCCTTCATTCCTGTCTTCCATGTACATAGCATACACTATCCTTCAAAGAACAGTCTATGGTTCATCTTGTTCTTCCTCTTTGTTTTCCTCTTTCCCGTCAGCACAACCACCGTCCAAAGGTTGTAATCCCCTAACTTACGCATTCATCATCATCTTGACACACGAGACATTCTTGTTTTTCTGGGGCCAGGGAGGAGGAATCTACTGCGATCTTGCAATTACTCCATATGCTATTTATCTGCAATATTACTCCGACTATTTCATTCCATTATCTCCACGCTTTATGCTTGACCTCAAAAGAAGTCATCTGCCAGTTTATTGTTGAGTTTTTAAAAGCTTTATTTATTTAAAAAATGTGATCATAAACTTCGGGATTGTGTTCTTAAATCTCCGTTCGCTTTTTTAAACTATACCAAGCAATAATTCCTGCTTCGCAGATAGTTGGCGACACTTGCGCTTATATTGAAGACCGTGAAAGACATACTCGCTTGAAGCGTCGTACTGAAAGACAAACTTTTCCACTGTATTTTACATCACATCACACGCTTAAAATAAAATTCTTTTGTGAAGCCTACTTGCAAGAAAAAGGCAATTCGCAGGCGATTGATAAGTGTTACGAAGCACAAGTAATCTAGTCTACAATATTTTTTAATCACGGAATCCTTTTAGTACATAAGATTGTGTTAGTTGATAGAATTAATGTTTGATATCATGATGTCTTTAATTATATAGAGAACATCAGTTGGGCTTAAAGATGAATACGTCTTCCTGTCACAAAATATGAGGGAAGTACGGAAATGTCGCTTTTACGACGGTTAACAAATTGAAAAACAGTTTTCTCCCTTAACATTCGGGGGAGGTGGGGTGTCAAGGGTGAACTTAAGTGAAGAGAGTTGATCTGGATCATGGAATCGTTTTCTTAAAAAACCAGGAAACAATTAGCCAGCATACTGGAAAATTGGAACGGTGTTTTTTTTGCCGATGCAGAAAAGAATCTGGCGTTAAGAGATGGCGGAAATAATGCAAATCTGACAGGCTGTCTGTGACTTACTGTGACAATGTGCAAAAAAAAAACCCACGACAAATCAAAAGTATTCGCCACAGTAATGGTATCCTAATTAGATATTGTTCACGACCTCTTCTGATTCCTTGTCGTGACTGAAGAAAATATATAATGTCTAATAGATGCCAGCCTTCTCAGCATGACAGTGTCGACGGACAATTTCAACTCTAGGCCGACAATTTTCGGTTATCAGCCAGCCAGTGGCCGACATTTTCAATCTGCCAGCCGACGACTACAGACTATCGGCTGATCAATAGGCGATGCGCCTGAGGGCTTTCGATCAACGGCTGATTATTAACTGACAGTTTCAGTCTTTGGGTCGACCCCTTTTGTGCTGAATTTGCACCTAACAAAGACTAGAGGATCAGAACGCAAGAACCTAAGATTTTATTATCGAGCGATCGTTAATAACAGTGATTGATACAAACATTTTTGTTAGAGGCTATCATTAAAAAACTAACGGTTTTGCTTAATTGTTGTGTTCCCATTCCAATGCTACTTCGCATGATGGCTCGAAAAGGACTAGCAGCTGATTGGTTGTTGCCAATGGAAACCAAAGCAAAGGAAAAAGGTTCGTTAACCAGTATTCTTCGCCACGGGCTGTCCAGAAAATATTGTAAACGGGTAGCACTCAAGACGTTCCTCAGATGTCAGTAAATATAGAAGTGCGTACAACCCTGATACGAAACCTATCCGACGTCTTGTGCAAAGTCGGTTGCTAGGGCCAAACTGCTTGGTTAGATACTCACCGGAAGTGATGCTCTGAGCCTCGTACTGAAGGCTGATTGTTAGAGGCATGATCATGGGTTAGATACTGACCGGAAGTGACGCTTATAGACATTGTTGACTTTCCTGTTCGATGGCGTGATCAATCGATCAAGCAAGCAAGCTAACAAGCAACGCAATACCTTCGTCGGCCAGTGAACCTTCGTTCGTCAGCCCAAGCCACCAAGGTCTAGGCCAGAAGCGTGCGGTGCAGAATTAAGAACCGCAACTCTTATGGGAAAGCCAGGCCGGAAGCGGGGGATGGCAAGTGGTCGCAGTGGCGGAGCAGTAAAGCCAAGATACCCTGCAGCGACCTCTAGCTGAGAAATGCCAGGATCGATAGACAGAAAAAAGTGGGGGGAGGGGGGCTGAAAGCATCATGGCGCTGCGCGAGGCACACACGCGCACAAGGTTTCGCGCTGAGGAAGACTTGACGCTGTGTAAACTTCACGAATGCGCTGTTTTCACCGAATCCACGCGATTTTCTTTTTAAGGAAGCCGCCTGATTTGGG
>SMGT01000005.1:287888-312521 GCA_004794575.1 Lanistes nyassanus | reverse complement strand
GTTCCACATATATATATATATATAGTCCAGTTAACTGCAGTCGTATTAACCACGTTCCACATATATATATATATAGTCCAGTTAACTGCAGTCGTATTAACCACGTTCCACATATATATATATATAGTCCCGTTAACTGCAGTCGTATTAACCACGTTCCATATATATGTATTTATAGTCCAGGTACGTGTAACCATGCGCAAGTCTTTTCCTGTGACAGTTCTTTATTATCGAATTCATTCTATACGAATCTTCTACGGACATATTTGTTCGTGCAGTGCAGACTCAGCAATATTGATGTGTATATATGTCTGAGTAAATATATGTACGTACATGTCCTTGAATGTTCCAGGACTTTCCCCACAAACAGCGAGCGACCCTGTACAACAATGGTCCAGTCGTTTGGTAACACATCAAGCTCAGCCTCAGACCAGCTGTTCGTCCTCGACTTTAACCGTCGACCTTCACCCGATAGGTCATGCACGCGAGAGTTCATCAGAGCTGCTGTCGTTGTTCTCGGGTTTGGTGTTCTCATCGCTCTTAACGTCCTGACCGTGGTGCTGCCGAGCCTTCTCAAGCACCGGTGCGGCAGCGCGGAAATGCGGAAGTTGGTGGCGCCCCTGTGCGTGCCCTGTGAAGATGGAACCAGAGAACGCGATGCCACGCTGATGTTTGACGACGAGGCCGGGGGGAGGGTGTGTTGTCCGACCTCTCACGTCAGTCTCGTTGGTATGCTTGATCAGGTGGGTCGCCATCTCCCGCAGGTCATGTCAAACGTCAACGGTAATACCTGTGTGATTGTGTGTATGTATGTAAGTATATGCGGTGTGTAGATCGTTATCGTTACTACATTGTGAAATGTTACTGACGCTTCAAACTATTTGCATGCGTGCATACCTGGGTCTTCAGCGAGTTGTGATACCACGTGATCATATGATATGGTTAACTAGATGGCTAGCAGGAACACGGTATTTGGCTGTTTGCTTCACCATAACATTTGAAAGTTAATTTGCTAAGCCGCATGTCGGTCGGCAAGACAAGGGCCCTGTACTGGGTGTTATCAAGGTACACGCGCTGTAAGAATATATATTACAGGCGTCTTGCGCTCGTCAACAGGCAGCAGTAACTGCAGTGTGCCAGAAACTACCTGTGACACTCTATTACACCTGACACGGTCAGATGTAGCCACGGATAACACGAATTAATACACCCCGGACGAAGAGACCGTATAGTTTGCTAGCTGTGATGCAACATTTACTATTACTTTGCAAAATACGTTGCTGTTTTAGAGGGGAAATGCAGTCTGAAAAGAATTTGTATGAGCTGTTAGAATTTTGTTTGTAGCTGGAAAAGGCGTTTTTCTTGGGAGGGGGGAGGGGAGAAGCAGGAGGTATAATTTATTTGTGAAGAAAAACATGCCGTTTTAATTCTGAAGAAAATTGACTTTTTTTTAACAATATGCGCGAAGCAATTTATTCGTGGAAGGCCTTGCAAAACTGCAATTGATGTTATTTCCTTACTGTCAGTTATCAGGAAGATCTGTAGGCCTAGTTATAAGTACTTACGCGTGTGTGTGTGCGTCCATATGTGCGTGAATGGGTGCGTGCATGCATGTGCAGATCTACAGTGATGTCCTAAGGGAGAAAACTGCCAACAGATATGCCACCCCTTCTGACGACGGTAAGTACTTCCTGTAGTCTGTGACGCCATCACAGCCCCTTACGTTGTAGTTTGTACCGTCACCAAGCAAACACACAAACAAACACACAAACAAACACACAAACAAACAAACAAGTCTTTACCCAAAGACCACGTCGTCACAATTATGTGTAACAACCGAACGAGCGAATGAACAAAGGAACAGCAATTGAAATGTCATCAAATCAAATTCAAGATGGTGGGGGCTGGGGGCACACATTGTGAATGTATGGAGGACGTCATAGCTAAACGTCTGCGGACGCTTTCCCTCGACTGTTTAGAAGACAGCCGCTGACAATGTTACGCACCGCGTGCATCGCTCTGTTTGCTGCTGTGTGGTGCAGGGCTGGACTTCAATGACCTGCAGGTGGACGACGCCCGCGAGCTCATATTGCGCACAAACTACATGAAGCCCTTGGCCCACCTCACTGGACTTGATGCACAGAGTGGCGCAGGTAAGCCAGGTCACTGGTCACGTGGGTGTTTCTGACACCTTGTAGCTGCTATATATATAAATAACTGCGAGAGGTCAGTAACGTATAACCGATACAAAAATGAACTCAGGCGCTCTACAGAGACTGAATTGCTGGCACTGTCTGCGCACGTGTACACGTCGTCTGTTTATAGGGCTACTCCCGGGGGCATTCTTCTGTGCTCCTCCCTTCCTCTTCTCCCCCCTCCCACCACAAGGGAACTTTGTTGTCCTTTCCCCTCATACTCTGGTGCCGTCGTTGAACTTTGTCGTTGAACAATAAACCAGAATCTTACGCCGACTTTATGCGCGTCTGCCCCTCCCAACCATCCCCTCCCGTGACACTTTCTTGATAGTAAATAATCAGACAGGTGCTTGTGTGGCCAGGTGACAGAAGAGAGGACGACAAGTCCCTGCAGGTAGTGACCACCAGGTCTAGCCGCGAGCCATACAAGATCGTCCTGGGGGGCCAGATCATTCGACTCATCTGGGGCTTGGAGGTGTCTGTCAACGGAACGTACAGGCTGTACTCCTTTGTCAACTTCTACTTCCAGAACCCGTCGTCAGTCAGGTCTCCAGACGACAGGACGGTGAGTGTTTGACAGGACTGTACGTAGCGACGCGCAGAGCCATCAAGGGAAGAACATTGTAATATCCGGCAACCACTTTCCCAAAATCCACGTCAGTTACTGGTGGTTTTTAGTAGACGAACGTTATGTTTTCAGCAGGCAAGTGAAACATTGAGTTTTATTTCTGCATCGTAACGTCGGCTTCCTTTTCACGTTTTCAGACAGTGAGTGCACACTTTCGCGCATCTCTTCTGCCTGCCTTCGCATCATGTCTTTCGATCTGCCCTACAGGATATTGTGTGTGTGTGTGTGTGTGTTATAAAATATCTATGTATCTGTCTATGCGTTTGTCCGCCGGTTTGTCTACGTATTTATAATTAGATCTCATTGGCCAAGAAACGCGTTTAATCTAGTCTTCTGGTTTTGTGTTACAGGTTATTTTCATTTCACACCTGTCCACTTATTTATACATTATAAATGTCTATTTGTGACAGTAAGAGTTGTCGTTCTTTGCACACTGACAGGAAGTGGCGACAGTTCCCGTCATTCATCAGCTTATTCACTTTGACGTCATCAGCAAGACGGAAGAGGTGTTGGTTCAGAGGAACCAGAGTGTCAGCAGTAGACATTCCGATGGGTTGCCGTCATTTCTCATGACGTCAGCCAGGCTGACGGTTGGTGACGTCATACTGGTGCGCGCGTCACATCCCAGTGCGCTGGTATATCAGGACGGTTGGCACACGGAGGGGCTGGTTCTCGTGCAGTAGGCAGAGGAGTTGACGCGTTTGACGGTCTGTTCACGCGCACGGCTTGTCTTCCTTGCTCCAAGACGCAATGCATTGCTGGCTGCAGGCCTGTGACGTGTGCTGTGTGGGTCAACCAGCCGACCAGCTCACGACCAGCGCGACAACAAATCTCGGAAACAAACTGATACGAAAACAACATGGTGAAAAATATATTTCACGACAAACTTGAACCGAAACATCATACCGTTTGACTGTGATCTTAAGCACATTCAGCACTGTGCAAGTATGTGGTATGTACCCTGACATACACACGTATCTGGCGTAAATACGTGTTTGTGCTCGTCGTGTAGGCCCACATACTGGCCCACATACTGGCCCACATACTGGCACAATGCAGTGGAGCAGGTCCTCATTTTATTTTACGGGAAATCTTATTGTTTCTTCGCAGCAGTGTTCTGGTTATTTTACTTATTACTTCAATCGACAGGAAACACCTTTAGCAGGGATGGGGAAGTTACCAAACCTGCCACTAGCCCGACAAGCGAGGAACAGTTCAAATTTACGATCCTGTGCAAATTTAGGGTCGACTTCCTATGACTGTGTAGTATGTACAGCAGTCTGGGTTTTTTTTTAAAGTCGATAGTTCCACGTGCCAGTGACTTATAATTTATAATGGTATGGTAAGATTTCTAGAGCGAACTGGTCGCTGTACCATCGTATTTCCCCCTCCCTGTGAAGTGAATGAAATTAAAGAGCCTGTCTTCAGTTTTTGTGATTATGATTATAGGGTGAAGAGCGTAAGTGCACAATGCAAGGGAAGCAACTTTAGCAAAGCAGCGCCCGAGGGGTTCCACGCGTTACTTCCCTCTAGCCGTCTTCGGGATTTAAAATGCTGCACTCTTTTCATTCTCGCGCAAAACTGGTTTCTCTCATTCTCTCTCACACACACAAACACACACATCTCTTAAGTTATGAGACGGGAATATACCGGATCTGCCCACACCAGTCGCCGAAAATAAAAAGTTTATTGGAGACGGGATCCACACAAAAAGAGTGAGACAGCGCCATTATATTTATGCGTAAAATCTATTATAAAAGCGGGGTGGAGCCGTTTTGTACACATGAATATTCGGCTTTCTCTGTTGCTGACACCTGTGCAGAAGTTCAGTCATACATTCAGTCAGTCTTTGCTCTGGGGGACCTCAGGGTTGGGGCCTCCCACCTCCCCATTGAAGGCAAGCGACACCCCTCTACCTGTCTGCTGTCTTCCTGTTTATCTCCCTTCTGCCTTTCCTTTGACATTCCGGCTGCATGTTTACCTCCTGCGGACAGATTTTCCCTTCTCCCCCCCTCCCCAACACACACACACACGTACTCGCAACGACATGAGCCACAATTTCGTCCCCGACAGGGCGCTGGCATGAGGAACGAGCCTTTGTGTAGTCAGTGATTGTGTATTTCGGCTGAAGCACTTGTCGCCCCCAAATACCTTTTGCAGCGAAAGCTTTTCACCAGGAACTAGCCTCTGCATCTCCCCCAAACAGAAAAACCAACGTCCGTTGAAAAAAAAAGCGTTGCAGAGATGAAGATGGCAAGAAAAGTGAGAAGACAGATTTTAAAATAATTTTAAATAATTTGACTTTCAGCAGCATACCTACCTACTCTACAGTCGTAACACACAGTCATCGTCCCCACCAGAGCATGTAGTTCCTGCCAGTCCCCTGCCCCCCGGCTTGGTGAATGGCAAACCATCTCACTAGGAAGTACACCACGTGACCAGAACTAGGAGGTGCTTAACTGACCATCGCCAGGAAGTATAAACTCATCACAGGTGCATGTAAGGGGGGAGGGGGTTAAGCCCCATGCTTCAATGACTAAATAGGTGTCGTGTGTGGATAAGTTTTTTAAATCCTTGTACATTATGTCAGCTGGGTTTGCGATTAATGGCCAACGTCACTTCGCTGATCGGTTGTCTGGGTTCGTTCTGTCATCGCTTCATTCGCTAGTTGCATACATGCGTTCATGCACTGGCTGTGCGCGAGACAGCAAGGAACCCGTGACAGCAACCCTGCAATCCTCAGAGAAGGAACTGCTTTTCAGAAGACATCGCATGAACAAACAGCTTGCAAAGGACACGTTTTAGTTGCTTTGGAAAGGTAGGTACGCTTGGGAGGAGCAAGTATTTTGTGTTTTTGACATTAATGTTGATAGACGTGTGCAGTTTACATGACTAGATGCATGCAGGATGAAAACTTCTTAGGTAATAATATGCTACCTGTTGAAATATAATGAAGCACATGCACGTTCCTGGCAACTCCCCCCCCCACCCCCCCACGCGGGCGCGCGCGCACACACACACACGCTGGCGGAGGGAGTTTATGACTTCATGTCGTATTTACACCGAATACCTTATAAAGGGCCGTTGTACGAGCATGTGAATTTCCCAGCAAGAGAGTGAGTCTGGCATGCGAGCCAAACAAGCAACAATGCAAACTCCTTCAGGACAGCGACTAGGATTTTCTGTGGTTAAAATGAGTGTGCTAAAGACATACTGCGTGGCGTTATCACCGTGATCATCATCGTCAAGAACAATTGTTTCATAACTTGAAAATTGCCTTTACGCACTGGTAAAAATCAACGGGAGTGCTTTTACTGCAGTTTAAACGACAAAGACCCTGCTCGGTCGCTCACCTGTTCTCTCGGTTGACCTACGATATCAGACGGCCTGCGCGCGGCAACACCAAATGCTTTTAATCTAGGTCAGGCTGTGAAGCGGGTCTTCCGTTTAGTTTTTTTGGGGGGCACGGAATTTCAAGTGCACTCCCTCTCCCAAACTCAGTCCACCCCGTCCCTTCACGAATCCTGCTGGAGCCAAACAGCAGGCGATTAGAGCCCTACAGCTTGTGTTCTCCTGCCCTGGGTAGGAGGTTGTGTTACAATGTTGTCGGCTACCCGTTTGTTCAGCAGGTTCAGGTAGCTGCATGAATGGTTTCTGCTGCAACGTTTCCGAGATCGATATACGATTTAGAGAGACGATTGACACGGAATTACTGGACCACTGAGGTGAGCACGCACAGGAATGTGCTTTGTTGTTTGTGGGCGCAGACTGTGCACGCAGACCACACCGCTCTGCTCTGCATGCGAATGAACCAGAGACCTTGACGTGCAACAAGGAACGGGTGCGAACAGCCGTCAGATCTGAGGACACCACACCCTAAGGAGTTTTGTTTCATTCTGTTACAATACGGTGTCACGTTTAGGGATGGGCTTAGCCTGTAAATCCCTTTATCTGAGCACCGAATTGTGCGGACGGACCACTCGCCTGCATTACCTCTGAAGCCAGTCAAGGAAGGCAGCCCTCAAAGTGCTCATTTTCCAGCGAGAATATTTCGTGGACAAATTACAATTTCGTGGAAGCACCTTTTCGCAAGACAAAGTCTGGTCCATGAAATAATGCGCTGTCCTGCTGACTGGAGTTTATCACAAGGACAAAGAGCGTCCTAAAATCTGAATACGTCACCTGTTGTGTCCGTATGTGCGTTCGTGAAATAGACTGCTGCGTGTGTAACGTTGTCATCGGTGCGTTCGTGCGAAACTCATGCCAGAGAAGTAACAACGGAGCACAAGCAGGGGAGACTACCCATGTCTCAGTCCTCGGGCGGTCAGGTGAGTCGCTGCCATGCCCTCTTCTTCGTGTTTTGTGGCATTTGGGACTGCTAAAACGGGTGGGGTTGTGGGGTGCTGCAGAAAGGGTGGCCTTGGTGTTCTATAAACAACACGTGTTAGAACGGGTGGCTTCAAGTAGGATGGGTTGTGGTGTTCTGGAAGTACTGTCTTAGAATGTGCAGACTAATTGGCGTGTCTCAGCATGTGATGTTATGTAAACATGTGTAACGTGGATTTATTAAACATACTGTTACGTTCATTACCAAAACAATATAAAAGACAGTCCTTCTGCCAGTGGTGCTGAGAACAAGGGACTTAACTGCATACAATACTCGGCAAAGTTCGCTGCAGACCCGATTTTCGACACCTGTTCAAAACTTTGCCAAGGAAGCCTGTTGTCTCCAACTGGTCACTAAGGGAAGCTATGGAGTGGCGCCAGTTCTCTACCCAGTCTTGATAAGCACAATCTTACAGAACAAACCAGAACAGGTTGGCTTGCTGTGCTGCGGGTGTCTAAACGCCATGAGCTGGTGGTCGATATTCTCTCCCCCCCATCCCCTCTTGACGTCGTCTTATGGATAATTTATCTGAAGTTTCATCTTACTGCACGCGCTTATATTTAATGCACCCGCCTCCAGGTATTTTTAGCATCTGGCCAGCACGAAAGGTTCCTATACTACATTGTGTAGTCGTTCCTTTTATAATGCAGCGTAGGACGTTACTGGGGTTGCTACATCACATCGCCCCAGTAAATTCTGTGTGCGTGAAAATTGTGATGTAAAATGATGCATTGGTGTCTGCAAGCACCTCGTGTGTCATCAAACTGTCACGTGCTAAATCTTGACTTCCTGGCAGATAGAGACCTTTGAAATATTCCCCTCAGTGTGGGTGCAGGTCTGCTGTGTGCATAGTTATACAGAACACTTTGTTTTAAAGGCATGGCATGAGGGAAGGAACTGCAGTCTGTTGCTTGATGGTTGTCTGCAGGCGAGAAACGCTCTTTCTGCGCGAGGAGGCAAACATAATGGAGGAGAAGAGGAGACAAATGTAATGCAGGAGACGAGACAAACGCAACGTAGGAGATGAGACAAACATAAATAGAGAATGAGACAAACATAAATAGAGAATGAGACAAACATAAATAATGAGACAAACACAAATAGAGAATGAGACAAAAGACTGACTTACGAGAGGACAAGACAAACGTAATGCAGGAGGTGACACAAACATAATAACGGCGAGAATCGCATGGTCATGTTTTTGAAATTTCATGCTAAACCCATGTAGCATATTTGACCTTTGACTTCGTCACAGCAATGAATGTTTTCAAGTATGCAGTAACTGATCATGCTGCTAAACTCTGTTCCTTAAAACCACTGACCAAATATGCTAAGCTATATAAAGTGTTCTACAACTTACGCGGTCAGTGACTGAGTGAGCCATGCTGTGATTTTAGTAGTTAAGTTTCGTTAAACTGATCGTCAACACTCGCAGCTATCAAAGGTAGGCCAGTGGACGATATTCCGATACAGAAATTTGCTGCACAGAAGACGGCATCTATGTTTCGCTTTGGCAGCTGACCACGCTGAAGAAGTAATTTCAGTTCTTATTCTTTCATTTAATGATTTATTGCGTCGTCCGAGGACCAAAAGTGAGCGAAAGTATACAATGATAAGTGAATCGTGTGTCTCGCGCTAGACAGGAAGTTTACATTCTGATTCGGTGCGCATCAGTTCGCACCAAGTTGGGACTCAGCTCAGAGTCCATGTAGGGAAAAAAATTTCGCGAGCGGGATAGGAGGGCGAGAGACAGTTGAGAAACTACTTACAGACGTCAGAAGTTAGGAGCCGGAATAGTATTAACAGACACACTTTTGAGTACCGCTTACCATTAGCAGACAAAACGAGGTATGGGTTTGTGTGTGTGTATGTGTGTGTTTATAGAGCGGGCTATATATGATGTGTTGTGTGTTTTAAGGGCAGAGCTCAACCATCAGAAAAAAACAAAAAGGATACATATCAATCTCGGTGTGTGTGTGTGTGTGTTGGGGATGGGTGGGGTGGGGCGTGAGAAATAAATTTGAAAGATGACGAAATTCGACGCCTCACCTCATGGAGTTATTTCCACTGTGTGCACCCCTCTACCCAACACCTTAGTAAAAATTGGAGGGTGGGGTACAGGTGTAAAAGTGGTCGCGGAATGTGTGTTGAGAGGCGGGTGGGGGCTGGAGTAAAACCACTCAGTAGGAGTGGTGACAAAGGGTTATCACACACTGACCTTCACACTGGCTGGTACTAAAAGTGTGGTGGGGTGTTGGCTGAACACAACTGGGAGAGCTCCCTTCACAGAACGAGATTCATTTACTTCGTTTTGTTTTCGTTCTGTCCTTCCTTCTGGTTTCCTTCTTTAAATTCACCATATGAGCGTTTTCATGGAAGTGATATTTAAGTATGTGTTTTCTTTCTGGGTGAAAATAGCGTTCAGCCATCCTTCTTTTTCTGAATTTACTTGCCCCGTCGCTAACTACCAACGTAGGTATAGTGTTCCTGAAGCTACACGTATAGTGTTCCTGAAGTTACACGTACAGTGCTCCTGAAGTTACACGTATAGTGCTCCTGAAGTTACACATATAGTGCTCCTGAAGTTACACGTATAGTGCTCCTGAAGTTACGCGTATAGTGCTCCTGAAGTTACACATATAGTGCTCCTGAAGTTACACGTATAGTGCTCCTGAAGTTACACGAATAGTGCTCCTGAAGTTACACGTACAGTGCTCCTGAAGTTACACGTATAGTGCTCCTGAAGTTACGCGTATAGTGCTCCTGAAGTTACACGTATAGTGCTCCTGAAGTTACACGCATAGTGCTCCTGAAGTTACACGTATAGTGCTCCTGAAGTTACGCGTATAGTGCTCCTGAAGTTACACGTATAGTGCTCCTGAAGTTACAGTGTTCCTACAGTTTCTAGTGGCGTTCCTTACAGCGCTTGCCACTAGCACTAGAAAATACCGTCACTAATACTTGAATAAAAATTTGAAGAGTTATCGGTGCACAGCGTCGGATGGTGTCTAGGAAAAAACGAACTCCGCCCTCGCACGTGCGGAGTGACCCTGACATAAAGATGAACGTGGACTCGACAGCCGGGACACACAGGTAAACAGACACCTGAACTAGTTGCTCCTTTTGAAAGATGGTTACAGAAAATAACTGAAAAAATATCTTCATCAAACTGGATAACAGTGGGTGTGTAGGTGCGTGTTGATGACTGCATGTATCAGCCCGCATGTAACTTTTGGTGACGTTCACCACGGGGTAACGTGCTACAGCAGACAACGGCAAGAGGGAGAGAACTCTCAGCACAGGATGCGATGCTGACAGGCGGGCAGGCAGATGGATGCATACGGCTGAGTAGAGTGGTACATCAAGATGGACACGTCACCAATGAGCGAGTGCCACTGCTCACTGCTCACTGCGTCAGTCCCAGCGCCCAGTGCCATGGCACGACTCACACACCACGTGGCCGCTGCTGTTTGACGGAAGCTTTGACAAGACACTTCCGCCTGAGGGTTGATGGGAGCATGAAAAAGCGCAGAATAACTGGAGTCAATCAAAATACAGTATCATGTTAAATATGCTAATCTCGTAGGGTCACCACTGAAAACCTTGCAGTTTCCTGGAAGATCTTTACTGCCTATACCCCACCCCACCCCTCCCCCAACACCCACCTATCCCCTACTCCTACCCCCACCCTAACCTCACCCCTTCCCCTTCCCCTAAATCCCCCTCCTCTCGGAACATCCCCCTCTCCCTCCCTTCCCCCAGCCCCTTGAAAGACCTTCGAAATATAGCTCGCCATTTGATTGGCTCCGCTTGTTACACATCCTAAATAGAGCTCGTCATTTGATTGGTTCCAGTTGTTCTGCGCGTTTACATGGTGATGGTCCGTCATTGCCGGAGAAAGGGGCATAACTCCTAATACTCCTTCCCTGCTTTCTGTCCCTGGAGAGGGCATGAACAGCTCTGCGGATACAGCCACGGACTAGAACGTGGAAGTTGTTGGTTCGAATCCAGGTGTGATCAAGGATTACATCCTGGTGTTATACTTTGTGCAGACTCCATTCGGCCGTCTCCCCCACACTAACCTCTGTACTGGCCATCTTACTGCAGCTATCGGTGTGGTGGTTCTTTCAGCGTGTACTTTAGTAATAGGACCCCCCCCCACACACACACACACACACACAGTGCGAGGTGGAAGCAGTGACACTAACAGAGAGGGAGAGAAGGAGAGAGAGGGAGAGAAGGAGAGAGAGAGGGAGAGAAGGAGAGAGAGAGGGAGAGAAGGAGAGAGAGAGGGACGGGGGAATACGGAGGGAGAGGGAGAGAGAATGGGACAGCAGAGGAATGAAACTGAGCAACTGTGCGAGACTTTGACAAGCGCTCGCTGGATTTCTTTTGTGTCAAATTGCCTTTGTTTCCCGAGAGCCCCAGCTAACACAACACATACATCAGACAACATCACTAGACTCACAAATACACACCAAATCTTGACGAACGTCTCTAAAGTTTTGCGAACCTCGCTGCTAGTGTTTCGGATCTGCCGTCAGCGAACTCGTTGATGTGCCTTGTTGATGTCCAGTAGAGGCTACCAAAAACGTTTCCTGCAAGAACAGGTCAACTCAATTTATTCAGGTCGACTTTTGCAACCTAGAGATTAAGCCAGTGACATATTGGCGCATCTTCCTGTTGGCTCGTCAAACGCCATAGATGTCTTTGGAATCTCAACAAAATTTTGTTGAATGGCGAACGTCGCATAACCACAGATCCCTTTGGCCTCTCGAGTTTCTAATTGCCTCTCGCAGCTCTGTTCGCTGGCATTTGCAATTCAGCCGTTAGCAGGAAGTGGGAGGTAGACAGGGAGGTAGGGACAGCAAGGACTCGGGGAGGGGGTGCTGACTAGAAAAAGACATTCTGCTGACACCCGACTCCTCTGTGACATCAACTGGCGTCAGGTGTATCCAGAATGAAAAGAAACACTAGAAACAGTGTCAGATTTCAGCGCCATACACCGCCTCGAAAACCCGCGGTTGTACAAAGCGCGCAGTGATCAAGGAAGTCAGGTGTCGGTTTTTCTTGGAACAGCCTTATAACCAGCTGCACAGACGGACCTCGCTGAAAATATCTTCAGTTGTCTTTAGCACTGAACCGAAACACTCACACCGTGTGCGTGACTGAGTGCTGCAGCACCTGCATGTCTGTGTTTATGTACGTGCCTACTCAACACATGCATTCTACACAAAGCGTGCTTGTGCTCGCTCCCGCGTGCACACACGCACACACGCACACTCAAGTATACAAATGTGGCGCAAGTAAATGTCTTCAAACACGTTGAATGAGCCTCAGTGAAGAAAGTGATGCTGACAACAGCATATTTATCTCCATTCCTCCTCCATCCCTGTCGGACTCCATCCTCGCTCCCTGCGGCCATTCCCCCCCCTACCGTACTTTTACTCTGACATTTACAGCAGAAAAATAGCCAGCCTTTCAAACTAAGCAAGTTAGTGACAAAGTTCAGAGAGACACGCCTAGTTGTAAAACACTTCCCTAGGAACTCTCAAAGCATCCATCGAGAGAAGCTTTACGGCTGCCTGAAGTTTGGCTTTATCGTCACCACGCTCGAAATGTCGCCAGAACTTCGTGCAACGGGGCGTGATGGAGTAGTTTTGAGTACCTGGAGCCGCAGCGGGTCAGTCAACGGTGTAACTCGACGCTTCTTGCAAACGTGTCTCGAGAGAGAGAAATACCAGAAGTCTGGTGGAGAATAGATTCTGGCATTTGCCTCTTTGTGGAGGACTTGATGTAACATATCAACGAATCGCAAATAACACTTGTGAGAGACTTCGATTGAACATTTTTGTAAGTCAGAATGTAATTCTGGGACCGCGGTAGCACCGGTGTTCTGACAGCGAACGTCTATATATTCTGCTAGTCTGTATCGTAAGCATCAGTTGTTTATCTCTCTGTAGACGTGTCTATTCCACTGTCAGTTTTCTCTCTGTCGACGTGTCTATTCCACTGTCAGTTGTTTATCTCTCTGTAAACGTGTCTATTCCACTGTCAGTTATCTCCCTGTCTATTCCACTGTCAGTTGTTTATATCTCTGTCTATTCCACTGTCAGTTGTTTATCTCTCTGTCGACGTGTCTATTCTATGTTTAGCAACTCTTTCATTCCCGTTTTCAAATTTTCCCGAGTAGATCACTTTATTCATTAAGACGATTTCTTTGTGAAGGGGCCTTAATTAGAAGGCAGTAAATCCGTCGGGCATGATTTGGACACACCCGGTTTTACTCCCCGGGTAGGAGCCAACCCCGGGTGGGAGGCATTCCATGACAAGTTGACGCCGACGTGACTCGCCGTGTGTCCGGCGGTGTGCTGCTGTCTTCTGTCGTGGCGTCAGAGGGACCCTGTACACACCAAGTCGTTTACTATCAGTCAGAAGACGGGAGGATCGCACACGCCCTTCTTTATAGTCAGTCATTCAGATGGGGGAGGGAAGGGGGGAGTCGGAGGAGCTCGACATGGCCTCAGTGTCAGCGAAGAGGAGATTAGCGAAGACAGAAATAGGTACGAAAGAGATAAATAGCAGATTACGGTTTGCAAAGATCGAATCCATGTCGCTGCCTGAAAACAGCACCACTAAAACCTTTCTGCGATTATCTGCACGAAAGGACAACGTGAAACAGTTGTTTCCTCACAACTTGTATCGCCAAAACATCTGTTGTTTGCCAGGGACAAACATCAGAAAACTAACATCGCCAGCGCTCGGACTTGAAGCTGTTCGAAATGGCGTAGAAAATCATGGAGAGACAGAAATATGGGTCTACCGTGGGTAACTGCCCAGACACTAAATATATGCTTCTCTGCCGATTTTTTCGGGCATTTGCGCGCAGTTAGTTAGGGTTACCTGCGTGTTTTGGCATTTTCGCGCGGTAAAGTTTGCGTTTTTTTCAGCCTAGCTACGCTGTCGGCTGTTGCTGCACGCGACACGCGGAAGCAGCGGAAAAAAGGTTATTGAATTTTCCCGCTGGTCTTCAGTCGCTGGCATTTGCTGCGTCTTTGATGTGGAAGCTGCCAGAGATTTAGAGCAGATTTTTGTCCTTAGAGGCGTGTCATAGGCTTGGGAGCATTCTCTTGAATTTTGTTTTCGTTTCCTTTTAAAGTGACTTCGGTGTGATGTAGTTTGGAATACGGTTTTAATGATGTCTTCCCGCTGGTTAATCATCAAAATGTCTAAACGAGTGTGTATGTGGTTGTGTGTGTGTGTGTGCGCGCGTGCAGTGGTTACCCCAGTGGTAGCCATACGCTAACCCTGTATATGTCGCAATCACGGAAGACAAAACATCAAAGTTAAGTCACCCACACTTACGTCACAAAGTTCAAAGGTTAGATACTTTTTTTCCAACAGAAGCAGCTCAGTTTTAGGAAGCAACAAGCGGGGCTACTGTCTGATGTTTGCTGGGAAACATTCCACACAGACCCTGGTGTTTGACAGTAAACGCTGCTGTGGTGATCCACGGGACTGGTTGCTAGAGTACAGTCCAAATTATATGTTTGATATAAAGCATATCCAGGGGACTGTATGATTGCTATAGCTTCAGATATCTCTGGCTTGCACGCAAGAAAGCCAGACAACAGAGGGGGTGAGCTCATGCTGCGAAACTTCAAGGAACTGAAAGCCCTTCGCTGTTTGAGAATGCTCTTTAGGTATATAGGTCATAACAGACGCGTTTGTCGTTATTAAAGGCAAGTTAGCAGCGTGATAGACATTCAGGTATTCATGTCAGGTCTTTGGCCGACATTTCACCTCAGTGTCATGGATGGACGAATGGCTGGACAGACAGACGAACGACAGGCAGACAGAGACTTCTTTCTGCCCCGTGAGCTGTGACCTCCAGGAGAAACATTAATATTTGAAAGCAGCTCTCCGACTTTGATATTGATGAACATTTTCTCCAAGCCTTTATTTCCTGGTCACTGGTTTGGAGTCAACAAATGGAAGACATTTCAGAGAACGTATTTAGTGAATGATGCCTGGCCGGTGATATGAGCGAGTTGAAAAATGATTTTTTTCTGTTGGGTTGTGCACCGTGTATATATTCGTTTGCGCAAGGGTAAATGATTTTGTCGTATTATCCTAGTGAAAGAAAACACAAGCAGTCTCCTTTAACTAATTGTCAGTAATTCTTGATTGCGGTATTTTATATTTACAATCCAGTTCTGTATGTATCCCCCCCCCACCCTTTTCGCGGGGCTAAGGAGCAGACGACAATAAACCTATGTTGACTGTCAAAAACTCTGTGGACATGTATCTATCTACTTCCTGCTGGTGCGTCTTTGTGGACTGCTACAAATCACAGTCGCGTCGTTACACCTACAGCAAGAGTACCACGTCACATGACACACCTGTATGTACGCCTGTCTACCCCCACCCCACCCCCATTCCTAGCGAGAGGAACGGATGGAGTGGCTCGTCTGAGGACAAGTGCGGCGGGAGAGGCGAGAGGTTGTGATGGTGTACAGACCAAATGCCAGGTTTACCTGCCGGGCTGAGGTGCAAAGAGACGTGTCGGCCATGCGTAAATGTTGTCGTAACGCTGGTTTCTGTAGGGTCTCAGTTCTTTTTTTTTTAACAAATCTTTGAAAACTATGAGAACGGACGGGACAGGTGAGACAGCTGAGCAGCGCAAGGTGTTCAGGTCACAGACAGCGAGCTATACGCGTCTGACTATGAAAGCCTTTCACAGCCAGGCTGTCAATCTACTCTCACTGTATCAGTTTGCAGTAGAAGACGGGGCCCCATATTTGAGACAAGCTGCCAGCAAAGGCGACTTCAGGGCCCGAGGGAGATGATGGAGGAGGGGTGGGGGTGGGGAAACACGGACAGAGGGTGTGTCCCTCTAGGGAGTAAGGAATACAAAGGACACGTTACACGGACGTTCGTCAGCACACACATGCACAGATACACTAAATGCACGCCTGCATGCACGCGCGTGCTGCCCCTTCAGCCTCAATAAGTTGGTTTAGCATGTGTACAGTAAAACGTGCGGAACCTGTCTGTCATTTCTTTATCCTCGTCTTCTGCGTTACCATTTTCGTCAAATGCGTCACTGTGATTTAGATTGTTCCTGTGATTAGATTTATGTGTCCCTGTGATTAGCTTTATGTGTCACTGTGATTAGTTGTGTCAGTGTAATTAGCTTTATGAGTCTCTGTGATTATCTTGTGTGTCTTTGTGATTAACTTTATGTGTCGCTCTGATAAGCTATGTCACTCTGATTAGCTACCCGTGTCACTGTGATTAGCGTTATGTCACTGTGATTAAGGTTATGTCACTGTGATTAGCGTTGTCACTGTGATTAGCTCTGTGTGTTGCTGAGATTAGCTTTTCTGTCCATGTGATTAGCTTTATGTCTGTGATTAACTTTATGTGTCACTGTGATTGGCGTTACGAACCAAGCATCAGACGGTACACAGAACACGAACAAGGTTACGGACGCCGTGACACATCACATTAAGAAGGCGGTCCGGACATTAGCGACGGAGTGAAAGTCAATAGTTGTCTGTGGACCACCCTGGTCCGCGTCACGTGCTCTGTGTTGTCTGGCCAAGAGACTCGCGCCCACGCGACGGCCAGTCGGTCACATCGCTTGGTCCAAACCTTTAAACAGAACAGAAGTCGATCGGGATGAGGAAGTCCTCACAGCAAGATGATCCGCGCCATGACAGTTGGGGAAGATGCATTGCATTAAGTGCTCCTACCAGTGAACGCGCGTTTTGTTCAAAGAGGAAAATCTTTTATTCCAACATCTGAAAATCGATCTTGTGATCTTGTCCTCCGTGAATGTTGAGGAAGCGGAAACTTTCAGCAGTGTTTTAGCCGAAGATTAAGATAGTGGTTTTCCTTCTTGTTTGAAGATTGATTACGGAGATTTAAAAAAAAAGAGTATTGTAATTGTGAGCAAGACATCATCTTTGTTTTTGTGACGATGATGTCGATGATGGAAATTTTCCAGGACTGATATCTCCTTTGGGCCTGCATATAAAGAACCAATGAGAAAAATCGAAACGCAAAGGAGGCTTTGCGTCAAACATCTTCTGTGCCTTACACCGTTCATATTTCTGATTCGGTGCGTCAAAACAATTTAAAAAAACAAATATTGTTTCTGCTGCCTCTGTTCGAACTTTACCTGCACACCGCCATGCGACCTGTCAATACACACGTTTCTGTCAGCATTGGACTGCCCAAACCACGCTCCTCCCGAACTTTTTCACACCAGCTCTTGTATCACACACAGACGACATTATGTATGATCTGACTAACTGTACAAGATTGTCGACCTCCGTGGCAGCTGTGGTGTAATATTGTGATGCTTCATTCATTAGGACTTAAGCGACGCGTGTTGCCAGAGGAAAACGTCTGATGAACACGTGTCGTCAGCACCCAGTTGCTGCCAGAACAGCCTATTGACAGCAGAGACAGACTCTGTACACATGTCGTCAGCACCCAGTTGCTACCAGAACAGCCTATTGACAGCAGAGACAGACTCTGTATTTCTGAACGTTTCCAACTCGGAGAAAGTTGAAGCGTTTTTACTTGTACTTTTCCAGCTTCGCAAGAATGGGCAGACAACTGCTGGACTTGCTCTGCTGGAACTTGGCGTACGTGGAAGCAACGGCTTTAACTCTCACTCTCCTAGCTTATCAAAGGGAGGAGACTCAAGTTCCACCTGTACTCTTCCACGAGCATCTGGAAGGTGCTTCGAACTGAAGTGGAACCGAGATCTAGTCAGCCCTTCCACGACAGATTTTAGAAATAATCTTCTGCACAGAAACGAACCATGTTGAATGCAAAGCAGCTTGATGGGGCAGAGGGGTAAAGGCCTTCTGATGCCACCAGATCTCTGGGCTGTCCAGCGCAATCGCAGCTGATAAAAGCCCACCCACACACCCGCACAGTACTATGGACAGAACGATTTCCACGGGTGCAGATTGCGTACTACAACCCCGCCGTCTGGACAGACCCTTGACAGTCCGTACGGTCGGGTGGATGTTGGCCTGGAGAGATTTGTACACAACATACCCCGCCCATGCTTTGGTGTGTGAATTTTGTACTCTCCTTACATATTCTGTTTCACGTGTACACATGTAAGTAGAACTTACTTTGCTCTATACAAAAATGCGATATAAAACTGTGAAGTTAAATAGGTTTCATAATTTCCTTCTAAAGTTTCTGTTGGCTGAAAAATAATTCGCGTCTGTACTTATGCATGTATGTGTGGTTACAAAAATACAATGCTTTTGCCCGTCTTGGTTCACTGACGTCACCTTCCCGAGTCCTACAGTGGAGGTGAGGGGAAGGGGAGATCATAATTTTAGAAAGGGAAGTAATCTTACTCTGCCTGTAGTGCGTAGTACTGTTCATGGGTTCAAAATTTCGAGACAGAAATACTGGAGACAGCCACATAAGCGGACCTGAGTATTTGAAAATGTTTCGTTCCTCTCTCATTCTTTCTTTCTTCGTGTCGTCGTTTGACGTGAGGCGCGTTTGCCTCACAGAGTTCAATGCATTCTAAGAAAACTGCATACAGCGCCAGGTGCCCTAGGATTATACATTCAAAGGTAACAGTTCTGTCATAAATGTAGCCTTTTGTCTGCGCGTGTTTCTGTATCTAGTGTCAGCGTCTGAAAGTGTCTATGATACTTGATGACTGTCTCATTATTTAGGTGTTTGTTTTCAAGGTGATAGTGGTTTGTTGTTATATTAGTATTGTGTTGCTGATATTCCCTTTTTGTAGGGAAATGGTCAGCTCATCAACTGATCAACCTCTGTCTTAGCAACACTCACTTCAGGTGATTTCAGGTTTTCCCGTTCAGGCTGTAGGCTTTTCACAGGATTCCTCTGCTTCAACAGGAATATTTAAAGAAGCAGCATTTTAATATTCTTGTAGTGAAATAAAGATGCGTTTGCAGGCAGACATACCAACAAACAGGCAGGCAGACATACCAACAAACAGACAGACAGACATGCCAACAAACAGACAGGCAGACACACCAACAGACAGACAGACAGTCATACCAGCAGACAGGCAGGCCGACAGACCAACAGACAGGCCGACATACCAACAGGCAGCCAGGCAGACATACCAACAGACAGGCAAACATGCCAACAAACAGGCAGACATGCCAACAAACAGACAGGCAGACATACCAACAGACAGCAGGCAGGCAGACAGACAGAAACAGAGACGAATGCAAGGTAGCATCCATCACATTAGCAAGTCCAAGGGCGAGGTACGAGGGGTAGAGAGGGAATGATCTGAGAAACCAATGACGTTAAGACAGTTTTCAACTCAGAGACCCTGTCGTTTTCAGCTGGAGGTGAGGGACGAAAACGCGTGCTGGTGAGCAGGCGAGACACTGTCGCCGTGTGATGAATTATTCATCAGTTCAAGACGATGTCGTGAGGACTGTATACCTGGGATATGACCAAACAGCAGACATTTTGTTGTTGTTCACTAAGCAACACAGAACAGAACTGACACTAGAGTAGAGTTTCTATGGATTGTAGACAGTGTGATGCCCAGCACATCATTACTGTGTACGACGAAAACATATGGACTGAAAATATCCCACATATGTTGTCGATGTTTCTAAAGGCCGTGAACGAGAAACAACTACGTAATGAGCTGGTCGACTGCTGGGTGGATAGGGTGGGAGGGGGCATGCGTGGGGATTGTCTGTCGGAGTTGTAACACTACCTATTGTCTCCCACCAACGTGCCGTCCACACTGCATTTGCATTAAAATGCTTTACGGTGACACATGTCCATTCACTTAGAGTCCCTAAGGCCTGAAGCAATTCCTGAATAAGACATTCTGGTGTTTATAGAGTTTAACAAAGTCCCATCGCAGTGTTTTCATCTAATGACCCCGTTGTAAGCTCTACACAGATTGAAATAAATCCTGCTTGCAAGGCAGTGAAGGTACCACACGTACTTGACGTATTCTGGAAAATCAATTTTTGAACGTCAAGATAATTATAACATTTTAGTGTTTAATTAACTGAAAACCTGTTAAATAGTACTTACTGTTGAGTTTTAGAGTCACTGCATGCACTTTAGGCGCCCACACAGTTTTGTCGCATGTAAGGCTAGGATTTCCAGTGGAACAATATGAGCAATAACTCCAACAAGAGGTACATGCAGCGCTCAACATAACCGTATGCAGACGCCTGCGACCAAGGGAGCTTACCGTACCCAAACACATAGCAAAGAAATGGCCGAAAGAAAGGAACTTGGCAGATCCTCAAAAAGATCTGCCATCCCTTTCTTTATAAGGGCGCTATTCTTCACACAGCTAACCCTCGGTGCACAACGTGTGCATACAGAGAATCCATGTTAATGTAGTCAGCCTGCTCACTAAGCGTGTACTGACAACTAGGATTCAAAGAAGAACACAACATATGACAAATACATGAAATCCTCAAGGTGCAAATTATAATTAATAAAGAACAAATGAGGACAGAGCGCTTAATTATTGAAAGATAACTCCAACAAAGGTACTGGCGACCAACAAAGGTGTCTATGAATCTTATTTTTAAAAATGTAGACAAAACTGTGAGCGATTAAAAACCTAATTCCAACGCAAGCTGAAAGAAAAAAAATTAGAATTTTTTAAAAAAATTCCAATCATTCCTCCCTGACATCCATCCAGTGTGAACGACGTGTAAAGGCATGCGTTGAGAAAGGTTTCCAAGTGTCTAAGGGAAGAAACTCGATGGAAAATGATTCCGCTTAAGAAAATACCAGTGACCTCCCTTGCCGGCCACCACTTTATAATTTTTTTGTTTTACAAAAATTTTCATTGTAAAACCCTCTCCAAAGAGCCGTCAGCCGCAAAAGATTTCTACTGGAGTACCGTCTCCAAAGCGATGGGAATGGGAGGCGTCCGAAAGTCACGTGTTACCATGCCTACACTGTTAATCTTCTATCAGCCTTGTAGGAATGTTCTGCATGACACTCCCTTGCCTCTTTCTGCGCATGCGCCGTAAAGTCACTGTACAGAAAACTGACGTCACTTGCTCAGCCACCTTAAATCACACTTGTAATCAAGCCTGTGGTGTCTATTGTTTATGTACAGTATGAGATTTGTCACCATATCTGTGTTATTGTTTATGTACAGTATGAGATTTGTCACCATATCTGTGTTACTGTTTATGTACAGTATGAGATCACCTAGGTCAAAAACGCAAAGGACAGGTTTTTTCTTTCTGGAACTTAAATTCAGCGCTCGGCTGATTAGTGTTGTACAAAAACTCGAGTACGAAGGGGCGTAGGGGTGGGGAGGTGGGCGCACGCGCTGCAGAACGCCAGACTGAGGTGGACAGGTTGTCTGTAGAAGGATCGTCGAGTTCAGACTTGTTGTTTGTGTCCAGTCAGCTTCAAGTCCGTCTGGGTGCGTCTGCCGTGTGTATAGCGCAACAAGTTCAGGTTGTTCCCCTAGACTGAAGCCACACTGAACTGTGTCATGTGCAGAGTACCGTCTCTAAGCAGTTGATTGTCCAGTCTTCTTTCGGGAATCTTTAACTGTCTACTCTGTCTATTGTCCAGCCACATTCAACCCACCATTAACTGTCTAGTCTGTGGATGACCCACCGTGTCCAAGCTGTCTATTGTCCAGCCACATTCAACCCACCATTAACTGTCTATTCTGTGGATGACTCACCGTGTCCAAGCTGTCTATTGTCCAGCCACATTCAACCCACCATTAACTGTCTATTCTGTGGATGACTCACCGTGTCCAAGCTGTCTATTGTCCAGCCACATTCAACCCATCATTAACTGTCTATTCTGTGGATGACCCACCGTGTCCAAGCTGTCCAGCCACCTTTCAATTTGTCTGTGTGTGTTCTAGGCAAAATCCATGACATGTCTGCTGTCCACCCACTTTTAATTTAACTAGTTCTGTATCTATTGTACAGTGCACCATGTCTAAACTGTCTATCGTTATCAGTTTAACTGTCTATTGTACAGTGCACCATGTCTAAAACGTCTATCGTCCATCCAACCTTCAGTTTAACTGTCTATTGTACAGTGCACCATGTCTAAACTGTCTATCGTTATCAGTTAAACTGTCTGTTGTACAGTGCACCATGTCTAAATTGTCTATCGTTATCAGTTTAACTGTCTATTGTACAGTGCACCGTGTCTAAACTGGCTATCGTCCATCCAACCTTCAGTTTAACTGTCTATTGTAAAGTGCACCATGTCTAAACTGTCTTTCGTTATAAGTTTAACTGTCTGTTGAACAGTGCACCGTGTCTAAACTGTCTATCGTTATCAGTTTAACTGTCTGTTGAACAGTGCACCGTGTCTAAACTGTCTATCGTTATCAGTTTAACTGTCTGTTGTACAGTGCACCGTGTCTAAACTGTCTATCGTTATCAGTTTAACTGTCTGTTGTACAGTGCGCCATGTCTAAACTGTCTTTCGTTATAAGTTTAACTGTCTGTTGAACAGTGCACCGTGTCTAAACTGTCTATCGTTATCGGTTTAACTGTCTATTGTACAGTGCGCCATGTCTAAACTGTCTTTCGTTATAAGTTTAACTGTCTGTTGAACAGTGCACCATGTCTAAACTGTCTATCGTTTTCAGTTTAACTGTCTGTTGTACAGTGCGCCGTGTCTAAACTATCTATCGTTTTCAGTTTAACTGTCTGTTGAACAGTGCACCGTGTCTAAACTGTCTTTCGTTTTCAGTTTAACTGTCTGTTGAACAGTGCACCGTGTCTAAACTGTCTATCGTTATCAGTTTAACTGTCTATTGTACAGTGCGCCATGTCTAAACTGTCTTTCGTTATAAGTTTAACTGTCTGTTGAACAGTGCACCGTGTCTAAACTGTCTATCGTTATCAGTTAAACTGTCTGTTGTACAGTGCACCATGTCTAAATTGTCTATCGTTATCAGTTTAACTGTCTATTGTACAGTGCACCATGTCTAAACTGTCTATCGTCCATCCAACCTTCAGTTTAACTGTCTATTGTAAAGTGCACCATGTCTAAACTGTCTTTCGTTATAAGTTTAACTGTCTGTTGAACAGTGCACCGTGTCTAAACTGTCTATCGTTATCAGTTTAACTGTCTATTGTACAGTGCGCCATGTCTAAACTGTCTATCGTTATCAGTTTAACTGTCTATTGTACAGTGCACCATGTCCAAACTGTCTATCGTTTTCAGTTTAACTGTCTGTTGCACAGTGCACCGTGTCTAAACTGTCTATTGTTATCAGTTTAACTGTCTGTTGAACAGTGCACCGTGTCTAAACTGTCTTTCGTTATAAGTTTAACTGTCTGTTGAGCAGTGCACCGTGTCTAAACTGTCTATTGTTTTCAGTTTAACTGTCTGTTGAATAGTGCACCGTGTCTAAACTGTCTTTCGTTATAAGTTTAACTGTCTGTTGAACAGTGCACCATGTCCAAACTGTCTATCGTTTTCAGTTTAACTGTCTGTTGTACAGTGCACCGTGTCTAAACTGTCTATTGTTATCAGTTTAAGTGTCTGTTGTACAGTGCACCGTGTCTAAACTGTCTATCGTTATCAGTTTAACTGTGTGTTGTACAGTGCACCGTGTCTAAACTGTCTATCGTTATCAGTTTAACTGTCTATTGTACAGTGCGCCATGTCTAAACTGTCTTTCGTTATAAGTTTAACTGTCTGTTGAACAGTGCACCGTGTCTAAACTGTCTATCGTTTTCAGTTTAACTGTCTGTTGTACAGTGCGCCATGTCTAAACTGTCTATCGTTTTCAGTTTAACTGTCTATTGTACAGTGCGCCATGTCTAAACTGTCTTTCGTTATAAGTTTAACTGTCTGTTGAACAGTGCACCATGTCTAAACTGTCTATCGTTATCAGTTTAAGTGTCTGTTGTACAGTGCGCCGTGTCTAAACTGTCTATTGTTATCAGTTTAAGTGTCTGTTGTACAGTGCACCGTGTCTAAACTGTCTATTGTTATCAGTTTAACTGTCTGTTGTACAGTGCACCGTCTCTAAACTGTTTATCGTTATCAGTTTAACTGTCTGTTGTAGAGTGCACCGTGTCTAAACTGTCTATCGTTATCAGTTTAACTGTCTGTTGAACAGTGCACCGTGTCTAAACTGTCTATTGTTATCAGTTTAAGTGTCTGTTGTACAGTGCACCGTGTCTAAACTGTCTATCGTTTTCAGTTTAACTGTCTGTTGTACAGTGCACCGTGTCTAAACTGTCTATTGTTATCAGTTTAAGTGTCTGTATACAGTGCACCGTGTCTAAACTGTCTATTGTTATCAGTTTAACTGTCTGTTGAACAGTGCACTGTGTCTAAACTGTCTATCGTTATCAGTTTAACTGTCTGTTGTACAGTGCACCGTGTCTAAACTGTCTATCGTT
>SMGT01000005.1:272028-285189 GCA_004794575.1 Lanistes nyassanus | reverse complement strand
GGACAGTTGAGATAACTGCTCCACACGATGCAGTTGAGATAACTGCTCCACACGATGGACAGTTGAGATAACTGCTCCACACGATGGACAGTTGAGATAACTGCTCCACACGATGGACAGTTGAGATAACTGCTCCACACGATGGACAGTTGAGATAACTGCTCCACGCGATGGACAGCTGAAATAACTGCAAAGTGGTCAGGTTTTATTCGATAAGCAAAACAGCAAAACAAATATTTGAAATCAAGAAAAAGGAAACCATCAATGTCCCTGTTTTAATATCCAGCTCGTATCACACGAAGAAGACTGATTCGTATGAGTGAAATGCTCTTTTTTGATTCTAACATAAGAAAATATCGATGATTGTTGTTGAGATTTTTGAAGTGTGTGACTATGAAACAGACATCCTGATAAACAATCTTATATGATCAATACTCAGATATACGCGTACAGAGTTTCTTCTCGCTGTGTCGTCGCAAAACATCAGAAACGTTTGTCGTCACTTGCTCCCTTCCTCCTCAGTCAGTGTCCGACAACTTATTTAACCCTTTTGAGCCTCCTTTTCTTCCCTAGGGCCTCACTGTTGACCACGTGTGTTGTCTGACCGTTTACAGGCATCCCTTGCTGCCTGGGTCCTGATTCTAAGGATTATGGGAGATCTTCCAGATGTGGACACGGGTGACAAACTTCAGATACCAGGAGTAAGTCTCGTGGGGACCTCAGTCCTCTTTAGGAGGGAATCTCATTGAGAACTATAATGAATTAGTTGAGTGGTAATGAATTAGTTGAGTGATAAGGAATTAGTTGAGTGAATCATTAAGAACTATAATGAATTGAGTAAATCTTATTAAGAACTATAATGAATTACTTCAGTGAATCTTATTAAGAATTGTAATAATAAGTGACTGAATGTTAATAAGAGCTGCAATGTGTTAACTGAGTGAATGAAACAAAGTGTACTGGCTGTAAGAATCGCTGGACTGTCCTGGCGCAATTTTAAGAAAGGTTCCATTGCAAGTTATCAACGAATCTGCTCTTTACCTGCTGATCTGTAAGCGAAGTGAGCCTCGTGTTTAGTGTCTGGGGATGTCTGTTCCCAGGACCAGCCGTCGATCGTGAGCCGGGTGAGGTCCAGCTTCAGGCAGAAGTACAGCAAGAAGGATGTGGAGGAGGCCCAGACGAAATACTCGGACCTGGCAAGTAGAAACGCAGGGCCGCCATCACGGAATCCGTGATCTGCAGACAAATTACGAAACTTAAATTAGTGGCATGCATTAAAATGATTCACATTGTAGGAAACGTATTATCTGCGGTAAAAGGTTGTACCCGAACTCGCCATTCTCTCCGTTTTAAGTCCTAGGAAGTTTGAAATAAAATGCTGTAGTCTTGCTGCAATGAGACACGAGCTGACACATGACACATCAATGACTGTGTGTCCAGTTCAAAGACCCGACAGGCGTGGACACGCGGGGGCTGCCCTTCATGCCATCCAAGATGGACACGATGCTGCAGAAAGTGCAGTACGTGTGCAGCCTGGGGATCTACAGGCCGGAGCTCAGGTGGGTCACGACCTCTGTGGGCATCGTGACTTTGCCTGTCACGTGTCCACGGCATAGCTGCCTGAATTCTCATGGCGACAACAAGGAGTTACACGCAATTAGGACGGTACCTGTACCCGCTGTCTGCTCTCCCGTCACGTAACCGCTTAGAGGTTCATTTTGAAAAGTTGACTAAGTTCTCTTTCTCTCTCTCTCTCTCTCTTCTAGCGTCGCGTGTTTTATCGGATGTCAGAGGACACCAGGAGCCAGATCACAAAATACAGCAGAGATCACTTTGTTCTTTAAGGCGATGTTAAACAGAGTCTAGACTTTCTGAAATTCGTTATGACACTGGAAGCCGCGTCACACAATCATGACGAGTTGGTTGCTTAATCTGTTTTTAAATTTGATATTTCCGCAGTTTATATCAGCAGTTTATACGGACCCAACGTCGGTTCTCCTTTATTTTGATTGTTGTTAACCCCCATTGCTTGATAGGAAACGAAGACAAGAATATACAAAAAGCACAGAGGCACACACACACACACAGTCATGTAGAATTTTTTTTCGTAATAACTTTTCACGTTGGCAAATGAAAACCAGACGGACTGTATTTTTGATACAGAGCCGAGTTGTACTGCCAGCTGTGCAAGCAGCTGACCAACAATCCTTCACGCAACAGCACCGTGAGGGGCTGGGTTCTGCTCACGCTTTTCGCGGGCAGCTTCGCCCCGTCCGAAACGGTAGGTGGCGCACATGTGCATTTCGCCCCGTCAGAAACTGTAAGTGGGGCTGTGGGGCTGTAGATCTTACCTACTTAATAATTAATTTAGCTTAATAAAGCTACACACTTGCGCTTTTTCATGACGGCTGTCTCAGTGAATGCAAGCAGAGTCCCTTCTCCAGAAAATTGGTGATAATGAACCCGATAGCTTTTTGATCTTAACAGACGGAAGTATCTGCTCTACAAGCTCACAGCAGTTATAATCATCATGTATGGAACGGAAATTAGCATACTATTTACATAATCACTTAGCACAGTCCCATTGCATGAACTAGCACTGACCCAGTCGCAGTGTATGACAACACAATCAGAAGAGAACAGACACCAACGGATTTCTTAAAATTGCAGTTTGCCTCCTGCTTCACCAACTTTCTCCGCGAGGGACCCCCCGAATTTTCTCAGAAAGTGGATCTCCTTCTCAGGCGAACATGCGCCGTGGGCACACGAGGGTACACTCCCAGCTGGCTGGAATTCCAGGTAACAAGACCTAGATTAGCTTAGTTCCTTCCACAGCCATGAAGTGATGACCTTTACATGAGCTTTGCCTACTTCATCTAGATGTGGTTAAACTCTCGGAAAATTTCCTCCAGATACACAACTGAAACACGCAGTTGAAACATACAACTGAGATGCATAACTGAAACACGACGTAATGGACAGAATGTAAAAATCTTACTAACAGGGTTTTGTAGCCAGACTGGCTATCATTTGAAAAGGGTGTCATGGACAACATTTTATAATCCTCAATGAAGGGAATCTGGGCCAAAGATTGCAACATATTTTTAGTTCGCTGACATTGGCTGCTGATTATAAGTCCTAGGAACACTGTCTGCAGGCTGCAAAAAACAACAAACCTCTTCTGGTACCCGTAACGTTCATGAACGGGTACCGAACCCTGTGTGAAGTGGACGCGGCGACAACAGTGAAGGAACTGATCTTAAACATCTCTGAGAACATCGGCTTGCTGGACTCCACAGGGTACTCTATATACGTCGTGCTTCACACCAAGGTGAGTCTTGTGAATGTGATGTGGCTGTTTAGAGAGGGAGAGAGAGTGTGTGTGTGTGTTTGTGTGTCTACCTACAGCATGTCTGAAACTCTGAAAGCTTACTAGTGATGGCTGATGGGTAACATTTTTTCCTGTGCACATGCAAGCAAACCTGCGGGATTTATTTCGTAAAATTAATTATGTGACAGTTTTCATCCAATCAAACATGAGAGCACCCCTCCACTACCACCACAATTTCCCCTAGTCTGAAGTCGATTTAACCATGAGACTAGCCTTGTGTAGCTTTGCTCGGTTCCTGGCTGTCCAGATCTCTTGCCTGGGTCACGGCCTTCACCGGGTCATGGACGCCATCTCAGAGTGCGAGCAGCAAACCAGACAACTGGGCATGCGCGAGAGCAGCTCCGTGTGGCGTCTGTTCTTCCGGCGCGAGTACTTCACTCCCTGGCCCATGGCGCCTGAGGACGGGGTCAACACTGACCTCATCTACCAGCAGGTCATGCGGGGCATGACCCTGGGCGAATACAAGTGCGAAAAGGTCAGCTGTTCTTGGGTCAGAGCTCGCTGCACTGTAGGCAGGTTCGCATAACGAACCATGTGCATTCTGTCTTGTGGGTAAAATCACAATTTGAAAGAGGAAAATAACTGAAATCACAAACACTAGACAATCTGAAATGGCAACATTGCAATAGTTCACATTTTGGAATCGTATGAATATTATTAGTAATATCACAAATATTAGAGTTAAGATTTAGTAAATGTTATAATATTTCTTTTCTCAATGTTAGAATATTTCACAATTACTGGAATATTTCATATTTCACAAAGGTTCCATGTTTCTTCCTTTCTTTATTTCCCTATATAATAACTCTATTCCTGTGACCATTGCTATGAGAATCTGAGAAGGGAATTAATGGCGGCGTTTCCTGTTGACTATACTAGAGACCTACTGAAACCCTGGAAAACACTTCTAGCTCACAGATACATAACTACGGGCAATTCAATGTCAAAAGTCATACCTTTCAAGCTGGTTCCAAATAAAATCCCGAATGGTGAAACAGAAACTCAAAGTGTTCATATTTTGTACTGGAAGTTTTTCATAGCATCACAGCTATTACTGATCCAAAGAAGAAATCCTGGAGGGGGTTGAGCTGATATAATTAGGAAACACAGACAGACTACTCACTTCAAGATGTTCAATCATGTTTCGTCTTTGCTATTGTCCTTGTTACGTTTGAATTAACGCATGTTTTGGGTTGGCATACCTTATCAGAGTTAATTCATCTAGTGTGATAGTTCATGTCTTGCTGAGTCCAAACGCCGGGTGGGCGCCAGGAGACAAGGTCTGGCAACCGTTCATTTTCTCAGAACTCTAAGGAACATTCCAGAACTTCCGGGAACAGCCACTGCGTCATCGTAACTTTACCTCAAACAGTAATGACCTAACCTGGCTCACCCTACTGACTAGACTTTCAATAATCTACACTGGATCATTATGTCTTCGCTGTTCTTGTCATAACTGTATTCCTGGGAAATGTAGCGGTGGACAGGTAGCTAGGTAACTGTAGACAGGCAGTAACTAAGGCATCCAGACACAAAACGTGTAAAGGTTTTCCTAGTTTAAGACTCCCAGAGAGATAATTTTCACTGCGTTGATCTACATCTTTGTCGCCGAGGAAGCAGTTAGAAAAGTTTATTTTCTGCAATATAAGTAAACAGTAAGTCGATAATTCTAATTTGATGACTTCGGTAGAAAATCAATGTATTCCTACGTCAGTGATACCGACGGCGAGTTTTGAAGTAACTGTTTTGAATGAATTGATAATAAACCTGACGTCAGTGTAGGTTTTAGTTTATTGTCCCTAGTTTAAGATGAAGCTAGCGAGTACCAAATACGCTGGTCACACGGTGTTAAGCTGAGAGAGACAGGGAGGGGCTTGGAGAGACAGAGAGAGGATGGGAGAGACAGAGAGAGGCTGGGAGAGACAGAAAGAGGCTGGGAGAGACAGAGAGAGGCTGGGAGAGACAGAGAGAGGCTTGGAAAGACAGAGGGAGGATGGGAGGGACAGAGAGAGGCTGGGAGAGACAGAGAGGCTGGGAGAGACAGAGAGAGGCTTGGAAAGACAGAGGGAGGATGGGAGAGACAGAGAGAGGCTGGGAGAGACAGAGAGAGGCTGGGAGAGACAGAGAGAGGCTTGGAAAGACAGAGGGAGGATGGGAGGGACAGAGAGAGGCTGGGAGAGACAGAGAGGCTGGGAGAGACAGAGACAGGCTGAGAGAACCAATAACAATCAGTCAGCTGTATGTTCAGCTCGAGGAAGTCTAGTTCATTAATAAAGTGCACAACTCGACCAAGGATCTAATTCACTTTGGTTCACGTGTATCTCTAGTAGTGATTGTCGCAGTCACGCCAAGACGTCTGGACGACACGAGAGTCTTTACTCGCAGTAAATGTTTCCAACTTTTGGCAACAACTCGGGCCTTAGGGCCACAGGTTTTAGGGCTAAGACGTCATTTCTATTTTTAGGACGAGGTACTCGTGCTGCTGGCGGCTCAGTTCTACTACATCGACCACCAGAGTGACGTCGGCTCCGAGAAGCTGAGACCGTTCGTCGAGAATTTTCTCGCGGAAGATTCTGTCAGACGGCAAGAGGCGACTTTCTTTGTCCAGAAGGTATGAAGTGGTATTTTCGACATCCGATAACTTCTGATAACAACGTTTGTGAGAAACACAAAGAAAACATGACAGTGTGCTATACAAGGCTTCAAGAGCTTGTTTCTTCTCAACTCCCAGGTGAAAGAAGCCCTTCAGCAGAATTTTCTGGTCCACAGACCGAGTCCCAAGTCTATAAAAGACGACACAGTGACCTTCGCCAAGGACAAGTGGTTCTTGATGTTTTCACGGTTTTACGACACTCCGAAAGTGATGGGCCCGGGTGTGGCACTGTCAAAGGTGGTTATCGCCCTTAACAACAAGGGCTTGTACATCCTAGACGAAGCCGACACGATCCGAATGCACATTGCATTCTGGGAAGTTGTGTCCGTCACCAAGGGAAGGTAACTTGGTTTCTTGTCGGCTTGTTAGCCCCGATGTTCAATCCGTCATGTGTTTGGTCCCCTTTCCCTGGGCTTAGGACCGGTTATAGCTGGTCTGGTCTTCTGTTCAATTGAAAAGCAGTCATAAGTTAATATTTGTTCACCTGTGTATTTCACAGATATTTTACGTGTAGATAAGAGTCACGAGAACTCACACAACCCAACCCCGTGTGTGTCATATATCTACATATGATATTCGTCTTCCTTATTCTAATGTCTAGCTGCACTGCTGTGGATGTAAGTGAATACCGTGTCCATTCAGTACATACACAGTCCCATCGGAGTCTTTTCATCAACTGACGCCATTGTAAGCTCCATATATGATATAGGTTTCGACACAATTGAAATAAATGCTGCTTGAAAACTGTCACAAGTCCAGTAATCTACTTTTCGAAAGATCAATTTTTTAACATTAAAATTTTACCAAAAAAAAGTTAACGAGTCCTTACTATTGAGTTTTAGACTGAGTCACTGTATGCACTCTACGCGCCCAGACGGTTTTGTCGCATGTGAGAATGTCTTGACTTCCCGTGGTCTCTATATATCTTATTTTTTTAAAATGTAGAAAAAAAACTGTGGACGATACAAACATAATTCCAAAGCAGGGTGAAAGGAAAATATGAAAAAAAATTAATTCTACCTGAAATCCATCCAGTGTGAATTCTGTGTAAAAGTCTGCGTTGAAAAGGTATCCAAGTGAATACGCCAAATTGGCGGGCGCGATTGTCTCACTACTAAAAATACCGCGTGGTTTGGCGAGGACAGTTAAGAAGTGTATTGTGTGGTCTAAGGGAAGGAACTCGATAGAAAAAAATGATCCGCTATAAGAAAACACCAGTGACATCCCTTGTGCAATTCCTTTTTTTAAATTTCAAAGTCATTGTAAAACAAAGCGACGTCAGGCGTACAAATTTCTGTTGGCGTACCGTCTCCAAAGCGATGGGAATGGGTGCGTTTTTGAACAAGCAATCGCTTTCGCAGGTATAATTGTTTGAACTCTAAAACGCAATATCACTTCTAGAGGAAGTCATTTCGCTTGCTGTGACACTCGGCAGGCAGAACGTGACAATTCGGACGATAAAAGCAGACGACTACCTGGTGTCCACGTATCACTCTGACGATTTCTTCCTCATGCTGACGTCCTTTGTGAATGGATTGCGTCAGCGTTCTCGGTATGCTGTCATCATTCAAGACGTCACACATCAAGGTATGCTGATGCTGACATCCACAAAAATCCTGCCCTCGTCAGTAAACCACGAACGTGTTTGATACAAACAGGTCTGAGAATATGAAAACTTAGAATAATATGTTGATCTGAATAGGATTTTAGAAACAAAATCGTTGTCATGACTTTCTACAGGTAAAGAAAGAACGTTGATAGGAGAACGACACAATCGCCTTCTGAACGATACGAATTTGAAGCACTGACTACTGAATACCGGGCCACTGACTATTGAATACCGGGCCACTGACTACTAAATACCGGGCCACTGACTACTGAATACCGGGCCACTGACTATTGAATACCGGGCTACCGACTACTGAATACCGGGCCACTGACTACTGAATACCGGGCCACCGACTATTGAATACTGGGCTACCGACTATTGAATACCGGGCTACTGAATATGTCATAGCAGATATCAGCAGCAGTAACATATATCAAAAGAAGTATGTTAAGAGTTGTTAATCCAACTATGTACTCCCCCCCCAAAAAAAAACCGCAGGAGAAAATGATCGGACATAAATACTGAATCTGTATATTGTCTTTTATAGCGAAACAAATGTATGGAGATCAGCCATAAGGGTATGAATGTGCAGTCTTTTGTGATTTAGGCAGTACAGGTGGCGCTGTGACGTTGACACGGGGTGACCTTGTAGTACTGAGCAAGCCTTATTCTGAGACCAGTGAGGGGTCACAAGTTCAAGGCACCTGCAAGCGCACCGGAAATGCGTGCAGTGTGCCACGTGACAAGATTTACGTCCTAGCCACTATGGATGAGCCAACGTCAGACATGCTGGTAAGGCCTTCTACTGAACAGGAAGTAGATGTGGAGAGAACAGTAGAGCACTGATTGGCTCGAGCTGTGACGTCAGAATCTGTTGGGGTCACACAAAGAAGAACTTTCTTCAAAATATACAGTTATCTTCTTTTGGTGCACGTCTTGGAAACTTGAAGTGTGATTGGTAAACGAATTTGAAGATTTCATTAAGGCATCTTCAACAATTAAAACTAATTAGATACAATTACAGTTCTCACCAAAGTTGGGAAATTCCGCCATTATTATCTCTGGCTTGTTTCCGGCTTGTGACGTCAGGGCTGCGTGATGGTACAACTACGGAAGGACCCCATGACTTTCATGTGTGACGTGGACTTCAAGCCTCAGACACTTCAGCTGTATTCCAGACAGCACTTCCGGTACATTAGCCTACATTTGCTTTCCTTTGGGTCCGGTAGCTTGTTCTGGCACGACTGAGACTAGAAGTCAAAGAGAAATAGCAGGTGACCATCCGAGATTAACAGGAAAGGAGCCACAACTGTCATTTATTTTAGAAACTAAAACTTCTTGCATGTTAGAGATAACCACATTCGACATTATACCAATGAGTTGAATTTGAAGAAAAAAAATATTGGGTACGATAGTAAAATCGTCACTTCAAAATACTTATAATGTGTCTTTATGGCCGCTTGGTTTTCTATTGCTGCGGTTATATTTTGTTTCCACAACACCGTCACTTCACCGATACCTTCAAACAGTTGCGACTCACAAAAGTGTGATCTCTACTCACAACATTATGATAGACATAGTTTTTTCTCATTAAGCTGCTGTTGTTGTTGTTGTTGTTGTTGTCCCTCTTGATGAAATCGTGAAACAGCTGTCCTTCGCAAGCCCCTGACTGTCTCTGACACAAGATCACACGTGGGTCCCGCTGTCACGACACGTTTTCTGTCAGCCCAGTGACTGAGAACACCGTGACCAAGCTGCTGCAAAGAGCGTCTCTAAAGCGTGACCGGGCGGAGACCTTGTGGCAGTTCACGCGTGACCCTTTGAAGAAGCCGCTGTTGAAACGCACGTGCTGTCGTGACGACCTCCGCCGGCATGCGTGCAGGGCGTTTTCTGGTATCCTTTGGTGAGGGCAGACAGCTGTATGGCAGACGGACAACTGTATGGCAGACGGACAACTGTGTGGCAGACAGCTGTATGGCAGACGGACAACTGTTTGGCAGACGGACAACTGTGTGGCAGACAGACAGCTGCATGGCAGACGGACAACTGTGTGGCAGACAGCTGTATGGCAGACGGACAGCTGTATGGAAGATTGGGAGGTGTATGGCGCACTGACACCTGTATGGCATCTGCGATATCATCATGTCAGAATTAATTCTCTGAAAACAAGGAATTGGAAGTGGAATAAAAGAAAGAAAAGAAAGAAAAAGTAATCGAACGAAAAAAGACACACAAGAAATAGAATGAAAGAAATAAAAGAAGGTAAGAAAAAAGAAGGGAAGGGAAAAGAAGAAAGAAAGGGAAATCGAAAAAGGAAAGGGAATGGAGACGGAAACAGAAAGGAAGAATAAAAAAGAAATAGGAAAGGGAATGGAAACGCGAACAGGAAGGAAGAATGAATAAAGAAAGTGGAAAGGGAATGGAGACGGGAACAGGAAGGAAGAATGAATAAAGAAAGTGGAAATGAAATGGCGGCCAGGTTATCACCAGTGACATTGCTTCACCGTAACGTGAGAAGTGCAGTACAGAATGAAATGGAAAACTAAAAGAGAAAGTTTGATGGACGGAGAGAAAGAGCGGTGATTACAGGGTTTATGTGATGTCACACTCCCAGCATTTCGTAATCCTGTTTCCGAAGAAAACCCAGCAGATGAAAGATCTTTCTCAAGGGGTCGGACAGTGTTTTACTCTGGCTGCACAAAGCACGTGATCACACAGAAATCAGGAATAAGATAATGAGGATGACTTTTGTGATCATGTCTAAGGTAAAGGACACAGAGGACGGGCTCAGACCGTAATCTTTTGAAAGCCGACGGGCACCAGTCAGTGAACGTAAAGAGTGTTGTCATGTCACTGTGACAGCGTCATCCGTCTGGCTTTTAAAATCACTTCCAGGTCGATGAGCGAAATGTGAATTAACATCGGATTGAGACTTACGTAGACAGCACATAGAGGCCATATCGATGTCACATTGATGTCACACAGATGTCATATCGATGTCATATTGATGTACCACAGATGTCATATTGATGTCACACAGATGTCATATCGATGTCATATCGATGTCATATCGATGTCATATCGATGTCATATCGATGTCATATCGATGTCCCACAGATGCTATATCGATGTCACATTGATGTCACACATATATCGATGCCATGGAGATGTCATATACATGTCAAGTAGATGGCATATTGATGTCATAAAGATGTCATATTGATGTCACACAGATGTCATATCGATGTCATATTGATGTACCACAGATGTCATATTGATGTCACACAGATGTCATATCGATGTCATATTGATGTACCACAGATGTCATATTGATGTCACACAGATGTCATATCGATGTCATATCGATGTCATATTGATGTCCCACAGATGCTATATCGATGTCACATTGATGTCACACATATATCGATGCCATGGAGATGTCATATACATGTCAAGTAGATGGCATATTGATGTCATAAAGATGTCATATTGATGTCACATAGATGTCATATTGATATGAGTGATGAGATATTACAGAGGAAATGCGGGCGGGTAAAAAATATAGTTCGCTCTCACACGTCTGTGCGCGTGCGTTCGTTACATCTACTTGCTTGGACATCGGGGGGTATTTTGACAAAGTTTGAGGGACGTGTCTCATTTCTTCCATCATCGATGACACGTTGTTGTTGTCGTGTTGTGTAACGGCCTTGACCAGTGCCAGGCATCCTGCAGTACATGAAGGACCTGACTCCGGCCCAACAGCTGACGGACATTGAGCTGGCCAACGATTACGTCATCGAGCCCGCGCGCCGAAACGTAAGTTGTCTCCCTTTGTCATCCAGTCACCTGGTCTTTGTCATCAATAGTTAATTCCCCTGCTTCCAGCCTCATCACCGTGAACCCGAATTAGCAACAGACACAAATGGGAGATGTGCTCGTTGGGGAGCCTGCAGCCTGAGCCACATCTAACGGGTGGAAGTGGCGAGATGATTTATGTTACCCTTGACTCACATCTCTATCTTCGCATTCCCGCCATGTCAATCAGGCGAAGTATCGGCAAAAATAAAGGACGAATGTGATGCCGACTCGAGGATGATAGAAGCAGTTGCGGTACTAAGAAATGACAGGAAAAACCCCAACACATACCCGATGAATAAACTCGGGTTTCTTTACCTGTAATCAGCTGAAACATCAGTCAGAGCGTGAATGTTGAAGCGTTTGCATTATCCATTATAAAGCGGTTTTCTATTTATTGTGAGACCTCGAAATATCAGCTACCTATAACCGCCCGAAACACTGGACGATTTGATAGCTGATTGCGCGTTGGTATCTATTGCTGGTACTCAAATCCTAACCCTAACCCAACTGATTTTGATTTTGATTACTGATAACGTTAGTCGTGGCTTTCTAAAACTTTTACCTGGATTCCTTACAGAAATTTTGATGACTGATAGCGTGAGTCCTGTTTGCTGGTCGTGTTCTTGCAGAAATATCTCAGAGAAGAAATATTTTGTCAGCTCCTCAAACAGCTCACGAACAATCCAGACAGGTATAAAAACGTTTCTTGAGTCATTCCGGTATCATTATGTACATGTGAATGCGTGTATGGACGTACACCTGGGTGGATTTATGCGTGCAACTGCTACGTCAACAACAGATAAACGAACAGACTTGAGCCTGAAAGGTGTGATTGATCTTGACTGGTATGTGCATTTCTTTTTGCTACCTTCCCTTTTATCTGACATTTGACTGGGGAAGACTTGTGTTGCTGGCAAAAGCAAGTTGGTTATACACGTGTTGTAAAGTAGGTTCGGAGTAGCATGCAGCGATTGTGGTCAGTAATAACATGACCGTTACAGAATGCAATGCCGTGGTCCAAAGTCTGCTGAACTACATACGATTGTTACATATTGCTAAATGTTGTAATGTTACAACTACAGGTCCAGCGAGGAGCGAGGATGGCAGCTGATGCGGCTGATGTGCACAACAGTGGCACCTGGCGGAGAACTTTACGACCAGGTGGTTGGCTTCTTCAATGGCTCCAAACACCCCCTGGCACGCACCTGCTGTGATCTGCTGACGAACCAGAAAGTGTGAGCAAACACAGACACATGCAGCTGTCCTCAGACCATTTTTCTTGCAGCAGTATTGAATGTAGTTGCTAATAAATCTGCCGTCTTCAACTGTGATAGAACTAGCTGATAAAATGTTGGTCGTCGTTTAGAGTTGTACAACATTCGGCGGGAAATTAGTGAGCTGGTTTCACAACAGACATGACGCGATCAGCAAGCATGATAAGACGTCACCATGGTTACTGCTCTATCTGTTGTTTCTACAGCTTTCTGGGTGTCTGTAGCAGAGTTTGCTCTCTGTCGCAGAGCCACCCGCTCGCTCCCTCACTAGTCTGTCGCCTCTTTGAAACTTTCTGACCTTTCAGAGCTTATCTCTGATCACACGATTCCCTTTGTAGATATTAGTATGACATTTTTTTGCCTTTAGTTAGTGCGC
>SMGT01000005.1:247907-263921 GCA_004794575.1 Lanistes nyassanus | reverse complement strand
CGAGGGGGGAACGCCACCACGAGCCATTTGTGTGCGTGTGACAAGGTCACGCAGGCGGGGAGAGCAACACGGAGGTCGGTTGTCTCTTTCAAAACCCCCAGTTCGCAACACCACAGATAGTGTTAAACATAATGACGAATAATAAATGTTAAATACATGGTATAAATACAAGCATTTTTAAAAGATATTTCTGGACATATTTGTCATAATACATGTACATAGTCTTTTCGACGATTGAAGTTGATTTCATGCTGCGTGTTGTATAATGCTGCTTATGCCCGTAAAAATCTTTTTGTAACTGATATTCTTGAAACATGTTCATAAAAAGCTAGCTACATGTATATACAGTGTGCTGGTTGTTCCTCCCCCTCCCACCCATGCCATATAAGTGTCTGTAGTTAGTTTTTCTTTCTTTCTTTTGCGTTTTGTTTCCTTCTTTGTTCCGATCAAGGGGTAATGCTCGAAACGTCGACTTTGTTTTTCTTTCACTTGTTTCAGAAAATCTGTTGTTCTCACAACGAGGTTTACAAGAATGAGTGGGCTTTAAAAATATATTTCTGTAGGGTTCTACTGATCCCTGAGTGACCTTTAAGAATATTTCTGTAGGGTTCTACTGATCCATGACAAGAGCCGCACCACGTTCGTGTAGACGCCTACTGATCCCACTCCGGAACAATTTCGTCCCCATGACGTCACACCAACCACTGTATACAAGCCTGCCAGCAGAAAAGAATACAACACATGGAGAAACCGGGTCACATTAGCGTTGCAAGTATTCTTGCAATCTAAATCTAACAAGAAATCACAGTTGTGTTTCAAGCGTACTTCCAAACATAAGTTATCATACTTTCCTTGTTGTTACATGCGATCTTGCAAGCTGATACACGCTAATACACGTGTGTGTGTGCGCGCGCGTGCGTGCGTGCGTGCGTGCGTGCGTGCGTGCGTGTGTGTGTGTGCGCTCCGCCCTGCGTAAGCGAAATCTGGATTTCCCATATTTTGTGTGCCTGTTAATAACAGCTATATAACTTGTCTGTAACAGAAATCAAACTATGTACGATCATGACTAATTTCCTGACTCTTCTAAATAAGGTTTTACCGTTAATTCTGCAGACCAGAGGACCCCCACTGTCACCTTTGCAGGTGTCTATGTTTCTGCCCGGGTCACTGGCACAAAACATGCGAGGAGTAATTTCTTCTTTGTAGATGCTTCTGCACTCAGTCTGTTGCAGAACTCGTATGGATCCAGCCATGAGCAAGCGAGGACTGCTATCACCTGAATTGTGAAATGTGGGATACAGTTACGTGAGCAGCGAGTTGTGTCATTCGCTTTCGTCATTACGACCATTCTACGTCTTTTTTACGTCGTCATACGTCAATCAACATCGACGTAAGTGTGCAAGAACAACACAAACAACATAAAAAACACACCGAAGTTTATATGACGACTTCTACCTCACAGCTACAAAAGAGCATCATAGAACAAATGTAAAGTATGTTAAAGACTGATCCGCCCCTCCTACCCCACCCCTCCGCCCACGAATACAAAGCCAACGTGATACTTGTCAGTGCCTGTAATCTGTGACCGCTTGTCTGCCTGTATTGGCGCCGCGAAATGCTGCGGATAGAGGTATTTTTATCTTACATATTTCAGTTCCCTACAAATATTAAATTACAAAATCTTTGTAAATTCCTTTTCCGTCCAGGAGGTATAAGTTTCTGAACACCAAGGCTCACAATGCAACGTCAGATTGACACACATGGATAAAGATTACTTGCTCAAAAGTGTTCTAGATAACCGCAATCTTGGTACTATACTCATATTCCTGTCCCTATTCATATCACCTGGGGATTTCTTTGGTGGGGAGCAGGGGAGGGGAGGGTATATGTATATGTAATAAAAGTTTGTAGATCGTGAACAGAAGGGAACTGTTTTCTCGAATTTTGATTTCTTTTTTTTGGCGAGGGTTGGGGGTGGGAGTGGGGCAATTGAGTAAAACCAGTCATTTGAAAACAAAAACCCACCGTGTATGCCTTAAACAAAACATTAAAGCACTGGTCTGTTTACTATTTGTGCGCTCTTCCTCAACTGCAAAATGCGCTTTCAGTTTACACACGGTCCACGTGTGGTTATTTTCGCAAATGCACGTCTGCGCAGTGCAGCACCTTTCGGTTCTCAGAAACTGACAAAGTGAACTTACCCTGTCCTGTTTTTCCCCAGCCAGAAACGAAACAGTCCTCAGTTCTGGAAGTGTAGGTGATATGGCTGGATGGCAGACAGGCGGCTTGCACATAGCTGTTGAAGATCATGCCTTTGTTCGACCGAGGTTTAACCCTCAGTAAGGCAATGTCGTAATCAAAATTCCTGCCTGCAAGTATAGCAGATGATCAGAAGATTGGTGCACATCATGGAATGATGATGATGGGTTAAACTAATTTTGAACTTTAATTCTAGCCTGTGGCATATGCATTAGTTTTTAGCTATGTATTCTTACACGTGCTTTTGGTATGAATCAGCACATGCACATGGGTTCCGCCTGCAAAATATAGAATCCATGATTCCAGTTTTACTCCAGCCACTAAGCGTTTACATGTTAATGACTAGAATTACAGGCGAATTCTAATGGTTACTTCAACTGCTTATACATGGCGGCGTCAATTGAAATTAACTTGTATGTTTTGTCTTTGAATAGCTAAGCCAGAGTAAAATGCTCCTCATTGCGCAGCAAAGCATAAAATGTGTAGGCTGCGCCACATGAGGATCTGTGTAACATTTCCGCATACAGTGCCATATCAAACCACTCCAGACTCTTCTGCGAGACAAAAGACATCCCAGGTGCTGGTAGGTTGTAGCATTTAACTCCGTCACGAGGCCTCACCAAATTCACCTACCCTATAATCTTGCACCGGTTCCATGAAAGACTCTATATGTACAAGTGTATGTGTATAAAAGGCTCAGTCCTACCTCTAAAAGTTATGGTACATGAAAGGTTCTTTTCTGGGTGGCACAACGGTATCTCCTCCCATATTTGACACACGCACGCACTTGCTTACAGGCAACACATGAATGTGTTTGTGAACAAACAGATATATTACTACGTAACTACATACCTATAGCCATCTGCTCACTTTATACCTACCTACACATAACTTAGGGACAAAATCATGCATACGCACGTTTATACTTAACATCAAAAGCTACACATCATGATTACGTTTATGCATCCTAGGCAAATACAAAAAAACACACCTGATTTTTAAATATATCATCTGGGTAATAAGCAAATGACACTCCACGCTGGCTGCTTAATGTTTCAGCTTGAGTCAACAATTAAGGTAACATATAAAGAAGCCATATATATATATATATACTCACGGTCATAGTCAACATGCATAATAATTTCTTCTACTTGAAATGTCTGCTCTCCTTCGTCAAGATAATCGATGCTGTAGTCTCCAACATTCACTAACACGTCCGCCTTTGTCACTTTTCTGCAAATAAATAAATAAAGCACGCTGAGCAGCGGGCGTACTTGAACCTTAAACCTACGTATAATATACAAAGGCACTCATCTAATGCGTTGATTATTTATTTTTTAAATATATATTAGGTCAAAGAAATATAAAAATAATTTATAAGAACATCTAAAATTTCAAATTACATCCACGTCGATGTGCTCTCACTTAAAACACCTGCAAAGAACAAACGACTGGCGCGTGGTTGAAAGGAAAATAATTTCGACTACTAGCAGGTTTTCACCGAAAATGAAAACAAAATTAAAATGCTATAAAGCAGTCAAACTCTCCCGAGATGATGCCTATCAATGTTCTTAAAGTATTTGTAACCTGGAGCTATACCGTCAGGCGACGGTATTTTCTGGTAACGCGGCCGGGGTATGACGCCATTATGAGTTGTTGGGTGTATTTCACAAGTGTGTTGTCTTGCTGTGTCTGTGTGGTGAGAGTTTCCAAGCATGGAAAACAGGAATGGCTGTCTGTCTCACACACACACACACACACTTCAAAATGACGTGCTATGGTGGAGCCACCTGAAAACTGACGTTAGTGTACAGTGGCCTCACTTACGCGAAGCAGTGAGCAGCCGACAGAATCCAGTAGTTGCTGATGATGGTGCCTCCACACAAGTGGCCTTCGCGTGTGTAGATCCTGGCTTGCCAAGGGTACATTCCACGGCCGGCTAAGTGGCCTCCCTTGATCTTGAACTGCGCCTTTATGGTGTCGTACAGTGTGGCGTTGGCTTCGGTCTCGCGTCGGAAGCGAGAATTCTCAAGCGGTCGTCTTCCACATCTTGCTGTGTTCTCAGACTTGCAAGGAACACGCAGTTTCATGCCTCCCATTTCAGGCATTCTTCTCCAGCATCCTGTAATTAAGAACGAAAATGAAAAAGAAAAAAAAGAAATTAATACTTTCTCACATGTTTTCTCTCCGTCCCTGTGTCGTTGTAGTAGGTTGTATATAAGTCTGTATAACACCACCATTTTTTTTTACCCGCTGCAAACTACAACGTTTAATTATTCCCGCCTAGCTGATAATCCTCATAACGGGCCCCTTCTATACTTTCAGTCGAGACACTGACTGCGAGTACGGTCAGAAATACGTACCATCAAGGTCCGCTCTTGTTTCTGTCCCTCTATCCGTGTTCCAGTCTATAAACTTTCCTGAGAGGCGTTCTTGCCGCTGCGGACAGAAAGGATCATGGCTTTAATTTGTGTGTGATAAATTACCATAATGTGTAGGACGCACAAGGTCGTCATTTGTTTATTATTTATATTGTAGTAATTAATTATGCTAGATGTATCAACAAAATACTTGCCTGCTCTTCATTCCCTCTTGAGTACCTGTACCTGTCTGACTGCCTTAACGTTTGTGTCAACCCATCTATATTATTTTCCCTTTAACCAAATGGGTATAGCTATTGGATCCTCAGGGTTATAGAATCTTCCTAGCTTGAAGCCCATATTTTTCTGCTGAAATTTGTTAACAGCATAATATGAACATATACAGAATTATTTTAGTTTATCTACACGTACTGTCAGTCACACATTGATTTAAGATCGAGGGCACAAAAACATATGCATGCACCCGAACAGTACCCCCCAAACCCCACGCACTCATGCACATTCTCTCTCTCTCTCTCACACACACACACACACAGTTACCTGCTTACCTTCGCATCTCTTGCTTCTGTCTCCAGGAAAATAGTGAAGCTGTAGACAAGTACAACGACTGTTAACAGTTTCATTGTGAACAAGTTTGCAGACGTCTTTAGAAATAAGCAGAACACTGGACACCGCAATCGGGCTGAAAAAAATCTTGTTTTACTCTGCTATCAGCTTAGGTCAGAAAAAGCACACCGCACCCGTCCTGACAAACGATCACGCAAAAATGTGCGTTCGCAACCACACGCGTGCGCACATACTATATTCCCTTCTCCAGCACACGTTTATATACATACATAGACGGGAAGTTGTGCGTCAACTTATCGTCCACCCTTCCTTTATATAAAAACTTCAGAAAAATAAGTCTCATTGTGTGAATCTGTAGTGAGTCAGAAACTGTCATTACAAAACGGACTTCTTCGAAGAAATGATTTGGAACTGAGGGTATGGTTGGTGGATTGTGTTTGAGGTAAAGTGTACGTCAGCGCAACTCTTCAAGTACCCAGCTCTATGAACATTACACTCCGTTGTCTACCGACACAATAAGCTTTTGATCGTCTGCTTCACAAGAACTTTTAGTCACTTGAATATATATAGGTTACCGCCCAGGAAACTGTATGCCGGAATTAGAACGAGTGCGCTGAAGTCTGTTCTACTTCTTAACAGCTGTCGGTAGAGGTTTGGTTTGTTCATCGCGTCTGCCAAATTATTTATGAACATCCTAAAAAAATATTTCTACACATATGAAAAGTTTATTCAACACATGAATATTTAAAAATATTTTCAATACCTGTATATATCCTAATATGTAAAGGATGTGCAGTTTTATTAACAGGAAAAAGTGCACTTTTGGTTGTGAATGTTTTGTATGAACCTTTTTTTTCCTTAGATGCGCTTGCAGCTGCCAAGGATAAAAAAGGTCAGGACTTGCTGGAAAGGTTAATTGTTCTTACTGGAATGAAAAAAAAAATCAGGCTTGACATCCCACGGAATACACAGAAAAGATGGGGAGAGACAAAGGGTGAGAGAATGAGATGAGTAGAAACAGTTGATTTAATTTAAAAAAAAACAGGTCTTAATATATAAAGATTTCATTACTGAAAAGTTTAGATCATAAATGATGTATCAGTATAAAAAGTGTCCAGATAACGAAAGCGCATCTAAGTAGCTACTAACAGTAACCATAAGATAAATTAGTAAATAGATATATGAATTTATTTTCTCCCCTACCCAACTTTGAAACATGCACTGTGACTAAGATGTAGTTTTATAGCTTGCTTTAATTTAGACAGCAGGTGCGTTTTTAAGACCATCCAATCAACAAGCTGGTTGTGGAAGTGGTGGGTGAGAACAGCACTTGGCCGGAACTCAGTTCTGGGGGATCCGACCAGCTCCAACATGTGTCTGTGTCACGTGGCAGTAGCTTTTGACATGCAGGGTTCACGAGATTCGGCCTGGAAGATGTTAAGTATTTTACCAGTTATCGGACGGCTTCTGAGAGTTAGTTATTGGAGCACACTTTACACTTATTACAGTCTAAGGAATTGCGAGTGCTGTGTCTGGTGCAAGGCGGGCGAGAAGAAGGAATCAAAATACGGATGCCAGTCAGTGGGTTTGTAATGAACGGTATTTACGTGTGAAGTGACAAGTGATGGTGATATCTAAAAAGCCCCAAACGGACAGAACTGGCTCAAATGATGTAAGTGTACTTGTCACATAGAGTTATAGACCGAAGTCGAAGTGTAAGGAAAGCCTAAGGCAGTGGCAATGAGGTGAGTTGTGCTCAAGGGGCTAAGAGGTATTAGACAGAGATAAGCCTCGCCTTTTTCATTCAGGCGGGTACGAGTCAAAAGGGTGGCTGACGAAAGATAGAACGAAACGTAACCACGGTGCTGACGACACCCGGGCCCCTCTACAGAGTACGAGCCTGTGGGAGGTAAAGGTCGTATAGGTGTAGGAAGGAAATGAACAGTTAATAGTACTGTGAACTGGAATTTAGGGCAATCTTTTTTGTTGGTTGTAGTAAAGCTCCCGGAGGGTAGCGGGTCCAGCCGTAATGTGGGGCCAGTGGTGCGAGGAAATGATCGAGTCAGGAAAGATAGAGTGACGATGATTTAAAACTTCAGTTGCAAAACCTTTCTCGTTCTCTCTCCATTTCTTATTTTTTGTTTTAGTTGTAGTTCCCTTATTTGACTTTGACGTTATGTTTTATGTTAATCTTCCCTGTCTGCTCTCACCTATGCTAATTTGTAATTGATTATAGGAAAACGAAACCGCGTGCATGAACCTGAAACTGTGTAGTTGGTGGTGTTATTTATTGGTGCAAATGATTGAAAGAACATGGCGTGCGGGCTTGTGGTGTGTATGGGTGTAAGGGCTGGACAGTGCTACTAGACGTAGCGCAGTCTCTGGTGACGGCCTGTTGTTAATTTAAGAGGGAAAGTGCTTCCACCTCGCGGTGATTTCGCACTGGGGGGGGGGGGAGGCAGTGGGAACTGGGTCCCATCCTGTCTGGCTTTACTCAGATCATGCTCACCTCCTGTGTTAAGTGGGGTAACGTTATGGGCGCGTATGCAGCCCTGCTTGTTTCCTTCGCTTCATTCTAAACAGCTGTCGGTAGATGTTTGGTTTAACTTAATGTCTGCAAAATTATTTACATCCTAAAATATTTCTGCACATTTGAAAATACTGGAATATTTTTTAATATTTTCAAATACCTGTATATTTCCTCATATGTAAAGGATGTGCAGTTTTATTAACAGCAAAAATTCCACTGGTGGTTGTGAATGTTTTGTATGAACCTTTTTTCTAGCCTAGCAGGTGTGGTTCAGTCCAGAGGCGACATGCACAAAACCCATCACCAATCTAAGGTCTGTACAGTTGGGATGTGGGAATTCTCTGTTAAAGCCATTGCAGAAAAAAAGTACACAGACTTGAGTCCCATCACATCTAGCATTACTCAGATCATGTTCACATCCTATGCATGCTCACAGTCACATCCTAAGCACATATAGCAGGGTCCTATCATGTATGGCTTTACTCAGATCATGTTCACATGTATGAAGCACTGCCTTTGTTTCCCTCACTTCCAACAAAACATCAAAATTATAATTTATTTTTTATTTATCTATTTTAAGCAAAGCAAGTAAAACACATTTTAAAGTTATATAATTAATATATATATATAATCCACTATTAAAGACAACAAAAATAGACAGAGCAGTTATACACATTAAAGTAGGCACCAACATTCAGACTGGCAGACAAAAATGGTTTTAAATAACTATAGCATGCAAAAAGGTTGTAAAAAAGAATGAGATTATACACTTAATCTGAATCACAAGTGCAACTGTGCAAAGTCCCACAGATTCTGCATTTCTTATATGTGCAGCAGATGACATTTTTTAATCAGTGCCCTTTGACAGAAACTAGAGCAGTTTGTATCTTTTTCATATTTTTAATGATTTCTCCCACCATGTTTTTTCCTTAGTAGTATAAAAGAAAGTTATGTGTTAATAACTTTTCTTCAGCTGATTGAAATATTATCTTCATGGTGAAATGGCACCTAATACAGCATCAATTTGGATATTTTTTAGAGGGTGGGTGGGGAGGTAGAAGGGAAGTGGGGAGCGATACAAGTGGTATTTCCTTGGTCGAGAGAGTTGAGGAAATGACAATAAGCGAAACTGGATACAGGAAAGATTCAGCTTTTAAGAAAACTGATACAGCGTGTTCCATCAATAACACTCTCTGCATAATATCAACTCCAAACTGTGAATTCCACCCCCCAATAAAAAAAACAAACAAAAAAACAATGCACACCTGTGTTGATATTAATAAAATCAACAATCGACAACACTTCAGTTCTTTTCATACAGGATCATTTTCTGAATCAAGATCATACATGCCTCTCACTTCAGACATTACGATTTCATGGAAAACAAGGGTCAGAAGGGGATGTTTTCTATGATACCACTGGGGCCAAAGCTTGTCCCCAACAGAGGATTATTAGGTGCAGGTTTGTATCTTTTCTCTTGTACACATTTATGCTCTGGATATGACACTTGTTTACAGGACAATTGACAGATTTATCCAGGGAATGTGGCTTCTCTCCCCTTGCCCTGTCTTCTCTATCTCTTCCCTTCAGTGCAAAATCACCATTGGACCACTCTCCCTGTAAATGAAACCAGTGGAGCAACAAATATCCCACCAGATTTTGCTTAAAGCTCTGTTGATAATCCTTAACACAACCTAGATGCAGTATCATTCCTACAAGTAAGCAACATATTTTTTTGACTTGTGATTTCTGCTCTAACAAAATAATAAAACAAATCACAGGCAACCCTAATAAACTACCCAAAACCAGGAAGAAAATCGGTGTCCATTTGCTTGAAATGTGTAACACCTAGTAAATTTGTATACAGCCTGGATAAAAGAAATACGAGCAAGAAATTACTCTTTGATAAACTAAACTTGCGGTTTAAGAAGGTGAATCCAGTTTAAACGCTTTATATGGTGCACAGCAAGTCTCTGCTTGCTCAAGACATGATATTGAATAAAGCTCATTATTATTGTTACTGTTGGCTTTTCTGTTCATCATAATCGTTATTCTGTTCAAATGTTGGATGTTGCCTTGTGTGGAAATCTGGATTGCTGCACATCATTAAGGTGCAACAAATTTTGTATACAACCATCACTTCTTGCCAGCTTTAGTCTGAGGAGCTAGACATCAAAGTCAGCACATGAAGCACCCAGAAAAATCCATGTACATGCAATTTATTTCAGTAAATGCTATTGAGGAATTATTCCTGAAACTCATGGTGACTCACTTCATCTTTCCCATGAGTCACCCAGTGCTTTTTCAGAGCCAATGCAGTTTTGAATGGTGCTGCACATTCGCTGCATATATGAGACCTGACATCGCTGTGAACTAACATATGCTGTTTCAGGTAGGATGCTGTTTTAAAAGCCGCTGTGCACTCATTACACTGGTATGGCCTGAGGTCACTGTGAACTAGCTTGTGCACTTTAAGCTTTTCTACCGTTTTAAAAGCAGCAGCACACTGGCTGCATTTATAGGGCCTGACGCTGGTGTGAACCAGCATGTGCTTCAGGAGATCCGTTGTTTTCTTGAAGGCAGCTGCACATTCACTGCACTTGTAAGGTCTAGCATCAGTGTGTATGAGCTTATGGTTCTTTAAATGAGATGACAGTTTGAAGGCAGCAGAGCACTCACTGCACTTATGAGGTCTTTTATCATTGTGCACCAACATATGTCTGGTCAACTGACAAGTAGACTTAAATGCTGCGATACACTCGCTACACTTGTGTGGCCTTTCATCGCTGTGCACCACCATGTGCTTGGCCAGATCTGATGTTCGTTTGAAAGCAGATGTACACTCACTGCAGCGGTAAGGTCTGATATCTTTGTGAACCACCATGTGCTTCGACAAATCTGAGGATGTTTTAAAAGCCGCTGGGCACTCCAAACACTTGTGACGAGGCACAGCATCGCTGTGAGTCAGGGCATGATTCCTGAGCAACGACGGTGTACGGAAAGCAGCTGCACACTCATTACATTTGTGGGGTTTGATTTCACTGTGTACCACCATGTGCTTGACTAGATCTGATTCCCTCTTAAATGTGTCTGGACATTTACTGCATTTTACTGGTCTGACATCATTATGGACAACCATGTGTTTGGACAAAGCAGAGGAGGTTTTAAAAGGAGCTGTACAAACCATGCACTTGAAAGGTCTGAGTTCTACGTGCACTGCAACATGTTTTAACAACTCATCGGTTGTCGGAAAACTGGCGGTGCACTGCCAACATCTGTAGCTTGAATCTTGTGAACTGACTGAAGAGACTGGTAAACATGGATTGGCAACAGAGTGTCGAACGCTTTCAATAGAAGATGTACCCACATTTTCTTGATCATGATTCAGCTTGGCATGGCATACATTCTGGTAGCAGCCTGCAGGATAAGAGTCCCTCTGTGACTGGTCATCTGAAACAGTCATCTCTTTCCACATGGTTGCTGCACTGTCGGCATCTTTAGTCACTGGGTCCTCAGTCTCTCTTTTTATCCACACAGAATTAGTGTGCAATTCACTTTGTTTATCCATAAGTGGTTCATGAGAAGAAAGACGCTTCTCAAACTTTAGTTTCTGTTCCAACGCAAATGCATCCCTCTGATTTGCTGGGTACATCATCGTGCTCTGTACCGTACCTGCCACACCATGTTCTGGCATAGAACATGCAGCCTCAACACGTTCTTCCAGAGTTTCCTTTTGAGGATTATGAGACCTCAGACCAAGATGTAGATAGTTTTTTGACCGAGTCCACATGCTCTCCTGGTGCTTAAAAATAGAATAACCACAGTCTTGCCTTTCTGCAGAATCTACGTGTCTGACAGTTTTTGATGAGAACTCTTGTGCTGTTAGGGAGGCATCTTCACCGTCACATAATGGAAACTTCGGTCTCTGCCAGCTTGACAGGTTCTGCATGCAATGGTTTTGTGCTGTTGTTTCACTCTTAGTTATAGAAAGCTCCATCTGATCACCTTTAGCTTTTAATTACTGCTTGATTTTTGTAATGCCAAGCACTCACAAGCATGAATTATTTTCACGCCAGAATGAGCAGGTTCAGCATAGTATATAAATCACTTGAAGCAAATACTATGAGTATGAATCACTGTGTTTCACAATCAGTAACAATGCAGTTTACTACAAGGCGGGCATCTTTGGTTGATTGCACCTCCTTGAAGACACTAGATCTTTAGATGATTCCCAGAAATTAAGTTTCTTTCTGTATTTTCTGCTTCATGCTCCATGCTGTAAATCCCACAGAACCACAGGCTGAAGTATCAAGCCTCTTTTCTGAATGCTCTCCCCTGAAACCATGAAGTGCATTTTATTAGCAATCTGTTTAACAGCCCAATAGTTATGGATAAATAAATTATAACTGGTACATTTGACTGTGCACATGGAGCTTAACATTTCTAAGAACTGTCGACACTAAATAGACACTGTCAGTGTCACTGATCTATTTTGCACTATGGTGAGGCAAAAGGCAATGACAAAGCTACACTTTGCCAGAAGATATTTCTTCTAGTGCTTCTAGAAGCTAATACTGCTTTTGTCCTTATATGTCACAATCAAATCTTTTTACCCCCCCCCCCTTCTCTCTTTTCTGCCGATCCAGCTGGGTATATCCTTTTTCCAGAACCTAATACTGCTTTTGTCCTTATATGTCATAAATCAAATCTTTCACCAAAAAAACCCCTATTTTCTGCCCACCATACTATCTAAAATCCAGCTGGGTACAATCCTGTATCTTCTTTTAGCTTGATCAATTGTCACCCCCCCCCCACACACACACACACACACTATTTGTTTTATCAGATGACACTTTACATGCATACTAGGATGGGGTTGGTGTGCTGGAAGGCGAAAGAAATATGACTTCTGAAGTATCATCTGCATACATGATTTTTTTACTGAGCACAGCCAGAGGCTTTCTTTATCATCAAGAAACTAGTTTTCAAGCTATGCTATCTTACCACAGCTTTGTTTCAAATCAACATATACAACAGAAAAGGTAAGTGAAACATCAGGAAATAATGTGCACTCTGCAACATTTAAAAAAATTGTGAACCGTTCTAGCAGTACCCACACCTCTAGTGGCATTGACTGGTATTTCCTGCCCACATGAAACCAGGTACTGCATTTAGTAGGGATGGTGCAGAATATGTCTTTCGTCAGTGTCTTCTCTTGACATCAGGCCATCAAGAACTAAAAAGAATTCTCGGTCTAGTGGGTGTGATGATATAATAATAGTCTGCTTTAGAATAATATAGATTATACAGAATGGTCAAAAGAAGAAACACTGCAAATTTTGTTATGGTAATGAATTTGCAAGCAATATTGGTGCTGCAGGTAGGTAGTGGTTTAGTTTGAGGATGGTGGTACGTTGGCTGAATGTGGTCCAAATTTGATGCTGTCCGAACACAATACTGGGGAGTGTAGTGTAATGCTCACACTGTCTTCGAAGCACTATTAAATCACACTTGTAAAAAGAATAAGTACGGGGTTTCTAGGAATTCATAAAACGTTTAGTATCATGAGAATAAAAGACTGTTCTACTGGGACGTACCTAAATGATATAAATCAACCCTACTTCGCTCTCACTCACTGTACATGCATGATTAGCATTTCTCACCTGTACGCAACAATCATCCGATAACCTGTAATAAATATCGCAACACAATGTAGTTTAACTATCAAAGCATATATATATATATATATAGATATTAATACCATAAAAGCATAATGGTTACTGGTACATCGACTAGAATCTTTCACGAGTAAAACCATCTAATTATCTTAAACTGAAACCGCGATGCGATGACGGTTAAGTGTGAATGACAAACAGGATCCTTCCGCTGTTGACGACTCGGAATAAAACGAAAAAGATATAAAAACGAAAGGTTATAATAATCACGCACGTTTCTGATACCTAACCGTAAAAAAGCATGGATGTAGTTTTAAATAGCCACCAAACAAAGAGAAATAAGCTTCTTGCCTTTTTTCATCTGTAGTGATTCGGAAGGGCCTACATACCCTCCTGTACTCATGCGCACTAATTCCAACTGTAATTTCCGGTCGTCTGTGCGTGTTCCGGCTTATACAATAATATTTTATGTATGCGATCTGACTACAGTTGGCAAACTCATGAGAAAAAAACAGTATAGACCTATACATGTATTTTTTTATTCTTCGTGCTGGAAAACAGCCAAACAGGCAGCTAGATGAATGGATGTTCTATAAGTAATTTCTCCTTGTTACGGCGAACGCTATGCCTTTGAGTTTGACCCCAATGAGCGCGACACCGATATTTATCTCCCTTATTATGTTACTATGTACATACGTTGCCATGAAGGAATCCGCGTGTACAGGCGGTGCGCATAAGCATTATACATAACAGAGTTTGCAACGCACCTGGAAAGACAAAGACTCATATAAAGACAGAGAGAGAGAGAGAGAGATGAGATTTCATCAAGTGCATGCTGATCGAATTTGATGCATGCACAGCTCCCTTGATGACCAATGGTTGTATAATAGTTATCGCTTTGTGCAGGCAGCGTCTAACGTCCCATTATCGCCATGGAATCCTCAATCGTTGCCTTAACTGACCCTTTTCGTTTTGTTTTGTTTAACCTATGCCCGCTGGAGGAGGGATCGATGGGGAAATACGGTGGTTCTCTGGCTCACGCCCACCTGTGATCTTGACGGGCATTGAAACTCGTAAGTCAGTATCCCATCCTAGTGTCTGCATGCCTTCAAGGGTCTTGCTGCCATGCAATGTGTAGTGCCGTTTCCATCTACTGCCCATCATGATGACGAAGCAAAAATGATTCCTATAGAAAAAAGAGATAACATGAGTTAAAATTTAAAGAAATATAATTCTATGAATTAGATAGTACCTTGTATACTTTACTTTAACTCTGGGTTTTGGTCTCTCCGACGTTTGATCAAGTGCATAATTTGGACCTCCTTTTGTCAGTGTCACGGAGCCAACAGTCAAAGCAGCTACAACAAAGTCAGCCCCGCACATGTGAACTTCTTTCAGTTGCAAGAGGAGGGAGGGGATGAAAGAGAAAAAAGGACTGGGGAGAGAATTTTTTTACTGAATGGTGACAAACGATAACAACTAAATCTATTAATAAAGCATGTTTACTCAGTAAAACAGACTGCACGCAGTCTGGATGGAATGCAACGGCTGCCAGTTGCGGAACAAACTAAGAACTGGACAATTAAGTGCCTTTTCACAGCTCCGCAATTTATCATGGCTCAGTTTGAAAATACGAACTTCCAAGACTTCTCATTCACATCTGCCAACGTAATGGCGATCTTTTTTCCCTTACATTATTACTGAGCATTTTATAATATGTGATCAACATTCTATCACTGTTATACTGTACCAAAACACTAAACTCACCCAAGATCTATATTTTCTTATGATAATCTGTCTTTTGTGACTCCACGTGCTTTCAAGTTCATTAAAGTGCCAGTGTCACAGAACAGTGCAATGCCTGGCAAAATAACCTCTACACACTGGTATCGCTAGGACACAGCAATAGAAACAATTAAAAAAGTAAAAATTACAGAACAATCAGGACTACTAAGGCTTCCACATACAGTTGGAATATTAGGCCCAACTGACATATTTCTGATGGCCTTTTAACCCGAGAACTGTGAGGCCTTTCACCACGTGCATGGTAGTTTCGCTAACAGCTACAGGCTCAGTTTTTTCATTCTAATGGCGCCCGTTCACCAAATGCTAAAAAAATTCTTATACAAACCAATAAATCTAATAGGATTTTATCCAAAACATTTATCAGACAAGAATTTATAATCAGCCATGAAATACAACTTGCCGTTATAGTCTACAATTCAACGGAGATCATAACCTGCTAAATATTAACAGTGTCCAGTTAATATTATTAAGGAGCAGTGAAAAAAATTATGAACCCTTTTCAGGGGTTGTATATATACCATGCTACACTGACGTCACTACTGTTTCTAGAGAAGTTTACTGTTACAGGTCTGCCTGTTTTGTAGATCGTTATACCTGTTTTCCTGCAGTTAAGACATTTTCTAACCACCCACCGACCTCTCCCGCCCTCCCCCACAAATGTCCGTTTGAAAACCATTTTTTTTTCTGAGGGCATGTTTGCGAGTGCTCTGTGTTTGGCAGTTCTCGTTATTGAGAAGGAAACTGGACACATTCATCTACTGCCTATACTCTAGGTAACTTAATAATCAAGTAGACA